>VZTX01014858.1:1282811-1477811 GCA_013400915.1 Pardalotus punctatus
GGAAAGTTAACCAGGGAGCAAGTGGCTTCAGCGTAACGATTAAGCGACAGTTTTTGTATTACTAAGCCACAAAGGAAGCTCAGATAAAGGTTGTAGGTCGGAAAGAAACCTTGAGGAGCATGCTCATGAAGTGAGGCACTTCAAGAAAGGCTGCAGCTGTCACTTCCACATCTGAGGGGCTGTGAGGTATTTCAACCATTTTCTTATTTTATCTTGTCTTAAAGATTCATTAACAGAATAATGTGGAATTACCTGGTGGTGTCCTCTGGGGCATAAGTTCTTCTGTTTTTATTTTTTCCCTCAGCAAGTGTGGTGGGGACATTCTGTGCTCTGTCATGTCCAGTTCCTCTCGGATGGAGCCGCTTCGGTGCTGACTGACGCGTGTCATGAGGAGGACGGGGGGACATTTTGTACAGGGAGGCTGTGGGCTCCTCAAAACACATTTGGGGCACAGCACCACGGTTTCTGAGACTTTCTCTTTTTGTAGGTGCGTCTCGTGGGGGTTTTATGTGCATTTAAAGAGCAGGTTACTTCCTGCCTCCTTCTCTGTCGGTTCCATGAGCTGGTTCTGTGGTTAACTCTGTGCTGACACAGTTGTGATCCTCTCTTGGGGAGGGTGAAGATTAATCAAAATGCCCAGGAGCTGCCTGTCATATATCCAGCAGGAGGCTTCCTGAGAGTCTTTTTATGAGTTTCTTAGTGGTTCAGGGTTTATTTTTTTACTTTACGTTGTATAAGAAATAATAAGGAAGCGACAACCTACCCAGCATTAAAAAGGCATTTAATTTATTATTTCGCTTCATATGTTTTGCAGTACTTTTTTATGGTTTTGTTTTTTGGTTTTTTTTTTAATGTTGCATATACATTGTTTGGCTTTGAGTGAGTAAATTGTTGGGAATGCTGGAGAGAGGGTCAGCAAAGAAACTTTTATATTTTGCAGGAGTTTTTTGGTTCAGAGAGACCACTTGGGCTCCAAGCTGAGGCTGAAATTGCACAGGGCCCAATTAGTGCCTGTTACCTTTGCTGTTTGCTCTTGATTGGTTTCAGAGACAGAGGTTTAATTAAGCAGAAATGGAGATGTGGAGTTAATGTTCATTATAACTAAAATCGAAACAGCTGTTTACCTTGCCGAAGCCTTGTATGTTAATATCCATAAATCTCACCTCGAGGAGAGCTCGGAGGAGCCAGCCCCTGTACACGCCTTTCCAGATACTGTCTGATATAATTTTACATTCTCATTTTCACAATATTTCCTAATCATATTAATTAACACATTAGGGTATAATTCTTATTGTCTGCAGAAATTACTTCAATTAAAACCATTAACATATTATCATGATTGTTGTAGTATTTGCAATTTGCTTTGTTACTACTCAACAACTACTCCAGCAAACCCAAATGTTTGAAATCAGCATAAAATTGTCATGGCTGTGCTTTTCGTCTTAACTGTCACATCGGGTCTCACTGTAAACTTCCTGAGTAAGCTCTGTTTCTGTGCTGGGGCTTTCTCTGTGAAAAAAACTATGTGAGAGGCCATGACTCTCCTACAAGTTGAGGCTAGAAAGATTTTGTCTTGATTAGGCTCTGCAGTGCCTAACAGGAGTGTGATCACTGTGCAAGTAAATATGGAAAGAGTATACAACTACAGTGGAGCACAAGACAGTAATGGATAGAAACTGGTCACATTCATGCTAAAAATTAGTAGGTTTTTTGCTTTTTTTATTTTCTTGGTCAGAGCTGTGAGTCTGGCTGTCTTAGAAGAGGAATGAAGGCAAGAGGCTAGCTTTAATACTGAACATTTTCAGATTCAAAATCTTCTTACAGGCAAGTGAAACGTGCCTGCTGTGTAAAAGGCAAAAATTTGTTGTTAGTGTAATTGAAATGTTAATGGTCTCATCAAAGATTATTTTTATTATTATTATTATTATTATTAATCAAGATCTGCTTATTAAAAGAAAAGAAAGAACACTTTTAATGGGGGAGGAAAGCTTCAATAATACGTTTGAAATGGATATAGACACATTTCTGAATATCTACACTGTCCAAGGTGTTTTGCTCACCCTTATTCCATGAGCTTTACATTTTGGGGCTGGGAAGTGCTTAGGGCAAGTAGTCAGATACCAAGGACTTCCTTGTGAGGGGTACCTTGATAGTGGCGGTTTCTTCTTCCTCTTTGCCATGGTGAGCATGATGTTGATGGTTTCTTAATCCTCATTCTGTGTTCCGCTTCTTGCTATTTTTTTGTTTCCTAACATTCTTTTACACCTTGCTCTTTCTCCTTTGGATTGCAACACAGCCCATTCAATATGTATGTGATGTCTTACATATGTTGGATATTTTTTCTGTCTTACCCTAAAGCTACAGGTTTCCATTTCTTTAGGCAGCTCTAGGTGAATTTTTGTAGCCCTGGGTCTAGAGTGTCAGTCTGTGCCCTGATTCTTGCTCATGCCTCCACTCCTTCGCACTGTACCCTGTGTTACCTCTTCTGAGTTCTCCATTATGATACCAGGTCTGTGTTCCTCTTGTACTCTGTTGTTACCTCGGCATCATAAATATTTCATCCTGTGCAGAGTAACTGCATGCTACTACTGTCTCTATAAAAAGTACGCTTACACCACATCATTATGCGAAGACAAGCAGAGGTAAAATATATTAGGCAATAACCACCTGGTCATTAGGAAAATTGCTGCTGCAGCTAAAGCAGCTAAAATGAAGCCCCAGGCTGGGCAATACAAGAGTAGGCAAACCCTGACATGCCTGGGGCTGAGGATGTGCAGGCTCAGCACAAAGTCTGTGTCCTATTACTGGCATCTCTGGGCTACAGGACTTGAAAGAGATGAATGAGATCACTATTTGGGTTTATCCGTACTGGCTGGGTGACACAGACGTCCTTTCTGGTCTTGGGTTTGTCGCAAAACCTTAAACTGTTGAAATAGAAAGCGTGTACTTTGCCTTTACAGAGCAGGTGTATATTGGTGTAGTATTAGCAGACAAGTTGAGCAGAAAACAAGAAATTTTATTTTACTGAGGTAGATAATTGCTATCATTATTCTAAGCCATATGTATTCTATTCATCTTCATGATATTGCTGTGACAAAGCTGTTATCCTCCTTTACAGACAGAGAGTATTTATCTACAGTTGCCCTAGGATGCCTCTATAGTCAATGGAAAGACATTTCTACCTCCATTTTAGTCCACCTGAAGTCTGAATTGCCCTCTAAAATGATTATTTCTCTTCACGGACTAAACAGGAAATCCCACACACATAAATTTAATAAATCTGAGCCAAAGAGATTAGAGATTTGTCTGCAGCAGATGAGTTTCAGAGCCTGTGCTTTCACAGCTGTTACTAGTAACTAGCTTAGCTTGAATTTATTTCATATATGGAATATATAGGTGACTGCTGTAGTTTAGATTTTACTGTTGTTATACACCAAATGAGACATGTCCAAATGGCTGAGTGTGGAATTCAATTTTCATATTTCAGATGAGAAGATAATGCCCTAATCAGTTCTCGTCTGTCTAATGCTCTCAATGGCACTACTCAGTTCTTTTCAGTTTGGCTACCACTCCAAACTGTTAAACCATCTGCTGATAGCAGCCGAAGAGATGACAATATAATAAATTACTAGAAAAAGTTAAGATGCCTAACATCTGCTCTCCACCAAGCTCGAGCATCTTCCCTGAATTGATGTTCTGTCATCTCTTGACACAGTAAGGGAAGATGCCTGCTCTGAAGCTATTGCAAATTCAAATAATTTGCAGCTGGATCTACATTCTGGGCATCCATCCTAGGCCTAAATATGGAATAACAATAGAAAAGGGAGAAGACAAAGGCAGAAAAACAAACAGTTTCTCAAAATACCTTAAGAAGTTCCTGGCCCAGGTAAAGGCCTTAGTCTACTCATTATTCATTATGATTAATGAAGGAATACCTACTGATGGCAAGCAGAATTTTGCAAGACAGAAATAGAAACTGCTGCCTCTTCAGTACCACATTCCTGTCTGTCCTGGAACTACATTGTGCATAATGTTTTAATCAAATAACAGTTTGCTTAGTAGCAATGGACCACATTGGTTAGTGCAAACAGAATGCAAACATATTCTAGATAAGATATTGTAGCTCTGAAGGTGCTGGTAGGCAGAAACTGTTGAGAAAATATACACATAATATTTACTTAAAATGTTCCGGGAGCCTCCTTTGGTGTTATTAGTCTGTCATGAAAATCTGCAAACACATACTTATCAGAAACTCACTGCAAAACATTAGGCAGTTAGTGAAGTCAAATATAGAGGGTGGATGCCATAGCAGAGCACAGTTAATGGTTGAGCTGTGACTTAACTTACATCCCAGTGCAGACATAATTAAATTAGAAAAAGTCCTGAACCAAATGTTGGAGGTGTAGCCTGCCTGGAATGCAAAGATGAACCTGGATCCCATCCTACTGCTTCATTCTCCTGAAGAAGAACTGGAGGAGACAGAAGTCCAGAGCTGAATCCAAGTTGAAAGGTATAAAACAAACTAGTAGGTGCCAGAATGTTCTGCTCATTATTGAGGTACAGACTTGCACAAAATTAGATTATCTAAGAGAAAAGACTTGACTGGATAGTTCGGTGTGCATTAATTTGGGAGATTTGCCTTACATTAACTAAACCCAAGTTGTTTTCTAGTTTCCTTTTCTAAGGTTTTTCAAGTCCAAAAGCATCCTCTTAAGACATGATTTCTTTAAGCATAATAATTTATTTCTTCTCTGTTCCTAATTTCTCTCACATACACAGCCCTCTCAACTGCTTACACAGTGAGCAGGTGGAGGGGCACTTCTTCAGCACAGAAACCTCTGTAGGAATCCCCTGTGATTTTAAGCCAGCTCAGTGAAATTCCACTGGATCTAAATTCACCTTAAGCAGAAGGATGATCCTTGTAAACAAATATGAAATCATATAACATATTTATAATTCATAAAAGAATACAAACATAATAATAAAGAGTGTAAATTCTTAAGTACTCCTGTAGCCTTTAGGGTATAGTAAAGCAATTGGATTTGATCCTGGAGAGTATATTCCACACTGTATTCCTATGAGTCCTGTTCTGCCACACATCTGTCATCCATCCATCCATGAAAATCTGTTCCTTCAGGTCTAGATTAGAAAATACTCCCCCCTGTTTTTCGCTTGTAGCGGTAGTGTTCATCATTCACTCTGCTGCTTCTCCTTACCTCCTTCTGCCTCCTGGTAGACATTGGGGCTGCTGGCTGGTGCTCCATAGGACCAGCAAGTTTTTCCTGAGCTAGACCCAGCAGAAGTAGTAATGAGGTTCTATTTTAGCTTGTGCAATTTGGCAAGCACTGGTTCTGGTGTGACAATACATGAAATAAGGAGCCAGCAGGCTGGGCTGGCAGCAGGAGCAGGGAGCACCACAGTGGTGGTTGATCTGAGATTCTTGTCATCAGTGCACCTGGATGTGCCTAGGAAAAGACACTCAGGTTTATGTCATACTGCACCAGCCTGGAGAAGTCCTAAGGTGTTGCTCAGATGAGCTGGTTTGGTTTATACACACCAGTGCTGTTTGGAAAAGGTGTCACAGTATAAATCTGTGTGCATGTGTGTGTCCCTGACTGACATATTTAGCCTAGTGCAGAATTAAACCTGTAGTTCTCACTGTCTCATCCCAGCGTGGTGACCAGCTGTGCCTGACTGATAGAACAGGCTGTTTTCCCTTTTAAAGGTATTATTTATAGCGTTATCTTTCAGAGTAAGGTGTGAGACTGGTGTATTTGGCTGGATAGCAATGCCAGTATGTTCGTCTGCTATAGGGTAGGGGTGATGTTTCTAATCAAGCTGAGGCTGAATGGACTTTCCAGGAGGAACAAGGTGAGATTTCTAAACAATTTAAGGGATTTGGTTCAGAACAGGCATTAATCAGTCATTAAAAACCAATTGCAAATAACTATTCTTTTCTGTCCATCTCTAGTGTTTCTCAAGCATGTCCCTGAAAGCTCGACACCATTCTGCAGCTTTAGCAGTAATTTGAATGCAACAAATCGTACCTGCAAAGCACAGATGTTGAAAGCTGAAAAATCTGAAGGTGCCGTATGTTTCCTGTAATTGAAAGCAGGTGCCCTGAAGGAAGCAGAGATTCTGTTTTACTTTATGAAGTATCTAGTTGGCAGAGCAGGCAAAAAATACCTGCTAAAACTTCATTCACTAGGACTGGATAAAACAGATTAAAACTGTTGTTTTACAACAGCTCTTGGGCTCCAACAAGGGATCGAAATCCTCTTGTGTTGGGCACCGTAGACAGAAAGGAATTAAGTCACAGGGTTTGGAGTAATAAATAAACGGAACTACATGTATTTAAAGGATGGGATGAGGGGAAGGACCATGATACACAGACCTCTTGGAGCGAGTCCAGAGGAGGACTACCAAGATGATTAGAGGGATGGAACACCTCTCTCTGAGGAAAGGTTGAGAGTTGGGGCTTTTTCATCCTGGAGAAGAGAAGGTTCTGGGGAGACCTTATTGCAACTTCCAGTTCCTAAAGGGGGCCTGGAGAGAGCTAGGGAGGGAGTTTTGACAGGGGCATGTAGTGATAAGAAAAAGGGAAATGGCTTTAAGCTTAAAGAGGATGGGTTTAGATCAGATATTAGGAAGAAATTCTTTCCTGTAAGGGCAGTAAGACATGGGCACAGGTTGTCCAGTGAAGTTGTGGATACCCCATCCTTCAAAGTGTTCAAGGCAGGTTAGACCAGGCTTGGAGCAGCCTGATCTAGAGGAAGGTGTCCCTGCCCATGGCAGAGGGTTTGAAACAAGATGATTTTTAAGGTTTCTTCCCTTCTGTGATTGTATTATATGATAACCCTTCCTTGTGCAGCACTGAAACCTGGCCCAGCATCTCCATCGCTTTGGGTCTATTCCGCTCTGCACTGGCGTGGATGCTGCATCCCAGGTCTGCATCTCCCAGTGGTCCCACACCCACTCATGTCATTGCTTCACTGAATGCTCAGTGTGGTAAGCTGCCAATCTATCTTCTGCCTCAGTTGTTGTTTATAAAGAATCCAGGCCCAAAAAATTAATAAAAGCTATGAAAATTTGTTCTTGGGAGGATTACTTTTTGGGAAACAGCCTGTAAGGTGAAGCCTGCAGGATGATAAATAGGAGAGAAGCACTGGTGAGTTGTAGCTGCAGCTCCACCTGCAGAGTTCACAAGCCTTTAGGGAGGGCTTTTTTGTGTATCTGTGCCTCAATTTACTTATGGACAGTGGTAAAAGCCCCAAGGGTTCCCTGAGAATTATTCAGTTGTTGTTTGTAGGGGTTTTTGCATGGTTTGTGGTACTTTTAAGACATGTAAGATCCAAATGTTATATACCCCATGAGATTTGGCAGAATTGTATTCAAGCTGCACATTGCCTGCGGGTGTAGGTAGTATTTGATACTTAAAGGCAGAAAAACAAAATAACAGAAAAGCACTCCGAATCATCCAAATTTACTGATGCTTCCAGCCAGTTTTGTAGTGTTGCAAGCCAGGACTACATCCCCTTCTGTTCTGTTTTCGTGGCTATAGCAAACATAGAAAGATGAAACAACTTTGATCAAAACTAATGAAACAGATAGCACGTGGCACAGCATCATTGTACAGTTATTTCATCTCTCTCAAAATAGTTTTCTTAAGTTCTGAAAGTGCTGACTGACCTGTGTTCACCAGGCTCAAAGCTCTCGCTCCCATTTAAAGACTCTGCAGCGCTTTCACTATATTCTTTCTCTTTGGATTACCCACAATTTTTTTTCCTCCATCAGTTCTAGGCAGACATTTTCTAAGACTTTTTCTTCTTTAGTCCATCAAACCACCTGAAAGAAAGAAAAAAATGTCCTTTGTTCACATTGTGACAGAGAACACAGAGTTTGCTGAGAAAATAGTGAATTCTGTTTACCACCTTTTTCAAATGGCCAAGGATAGATAGGACAATTTGTAGGGGAAAAAAGTGGAAGAAAAGGCCTGATTTTAATATATATTAGCCAGTTTTTCATTCTTTTTGACTATCTTATTTAACTGATTTAATATTGGATCTTAATTCCAGCCAAAATTTTAGAAACTAGGAATTTAATGACCACATCATTTCTCTCTGTGTAGCTTCCTATACATGAAAGGTCAATGTCAGTCAGACTGTACCATTTGGCATGAAGATGAATATAGAAGCTAAAGAGGATTTAAAAAATACATGATCTGGCATTTGAAACTCAAGTCTGAGAGTTGAGTCCTGCTTTTATTCCTTTATCTGCTGGTGACCCAGCACTTCTCTGAGAGGGTGTGTTTACAGATTTAATAGTTTTTTTATCCTACTGCATGGCAGTGGAGAAAGTCCTGTAGGGGCTAAGTCAAATTTTTAGGTAGGTTGAAGTGTCTGGTTGATGCTACCACTCTCCCTAGAGGCATTTCTGTGCAGAAAGTATGTAAAACAGGGTTAATACTCTCCACACCTCACAGAACCTGAAAGAGAAGTCCATTTACCTAAAAATCTTTGGCAGGAATGTCTGGTCCCCTTGTTTCTTGTTATTGACTGCAGAAAGAAGGGAAAGTGTCTGGGTTACTAATGTGGTGTTTACCGAGGCTTCTGTAGCTCAGTGAAACCCATCTGAGCATTAGTGCCTTAATTTTCCCATCTGTGAAACATAGGTTATGTCTTGCAGTGGAATCGTGATTCTCACTGCTTCTGTGTTCACAGTGCCTGGAGAAAGAAGGCAGAGTTAAAAGACAGGGTAGTGTTTGCTCTAAAAGCTGCAATACAGCCTGAAAGCACAGCACAGGTGTGGACATACACAGAATGAGAAGGATAGCACTGAAAAATAAATTAGCATTAGATGTCTTAAAAGCCTTATTTCTTTGTGCAGTAGTGCTTTTAGATGGTGTTGTTAGGTACCTCAGGAAAGTAGTTGAATATTTCCAGTCAGTCTTGGAAGTACCCATTTTAATGTGCACAGCAGAGGTGGAGGGAGCTGTGTTAATGATTTGAATGTTTGCACATAGGGCTTTGTGTGTAGTCTCTCTGCATCTGCTGGCTTGCTATTCTTTATCTTTAGGTGCTCAGTTTTCATAATTGCATCAACTTCGCAATTGAAAAGTACATATATATTTAATATGGCTTTCTTATGCGTTGTTAAAGAGTCAGAGACAGCAGTCAGCCTGCAGAGATGGTCTTACAAATATTATAACAAATATTATAAAACTTCTGTTTTTCCAAGATTTTTATGAAATGAAACCTGGCTGAATAAGCCAGATCTTCATGTCATCCATTTGGCTTTCTCTGGAATTGCACAAAGCTCCCTTCTGTCATGTATGAGCCTTTTGCACTTCCAGTGCCACATGGTTCACATTTTCCTTGATCTGTCTTGGCAGCGGTGTGACCCCATCACAGGGTTTGAATTGTAGTGAAAATATTTACATAGTTAAAATGATTCAGAGTAACATGATGATTACATTTTGGGAAAATCGCATGGAGGATATTAAAACAATTTTGGTTTTAGTCTGATTCACGTGGCTTGAGATGATTCCTAAGTTGGAGCTGTTCAGTGATAGCCCTTGGACTTTAAAGCACATCAGAATAAACATACTGTGGTGGTGTCTGACCAGCTTATCTGGTTTTTAAGTTGTTTAAAATGCAGAGTTGAACCTTGGAATCAAACTGGCCAACAGCTACAAGTTAGAATCTATTGTTTCAGGTTGTTTCTAATTTAGCCTGTGTCTTGCAAGTAATTTGAACAGGAAGTGGTTCCAAAGTACACATTTAGCATTCACTCGTGGGGTTTTCCTTTCTCTGTCTGCAGTAACTTCTCCTATGGAAGCAGAACTAAAGGGTCTGCAAAAATTTGACCTCATTGGTGCTCGCAGATGCTACACTGAATATGAAATTACTCTAACTGCACTTCCTTGGGGGCTGCTAAAAGATTTCTATAACTTCAACCACTGTGATGTGATGTTTGGGATGACTCCTACTTTTGTAACTGCATATTTAATTCCGTATCTTAAAGAGTAGAGGGTGCTACTGTGGAAGAACTTTCCCTTCAAATGTATGTTATTTTGTTTTAGTTTTCTCTTTTATGATTTTGTCATGCATATGTAATATCAGCTCTTCCAGAATAACTTCAACATATTTAAAGTATGAGCTGAGTTTGCAATTTGATGTAGCTTACATTGAGGCTTCTCCTCAGTTTCTAGGTACAGAGAAATCGAGTATCTTCTCTCTGAGGATATCTGGGTTATCAGGCACTATAAAATATCCATCAATCATTCCTACATCTAGTATGGCATATTCAGACAACAAAGTATCTCAATCCCTAATTGCTACAAATTGCCATTTGTAGCGAAGTGGGACAGGTTTTTTGAAGGAAATCTCAGATGATCCGATGATCTTTGGCCTCTGCTTTGCTAGGAGGTGGCATATAATTTATTAAAATCAGAAAACTTTGGTGCGTTCTGTCCTGTCATATAAGACTGAGCTACTGCTGAGGTGCACAAGGTTAAGGTTATGCTGCCCCTGGAAGAAGAATTCACTTGTTTCATACTATCTGATATTTTGGTTTCATCCCCTCCTGATCTGATGGCTTTCTGTTGTCACTTCTCATTTTCATAAGGTATTGCTCCCACTGTTAGTAGTTGTAGGATCATGTGGTGGCTGAGGTTTGAAGGTCCCTCAGGAGATCTCCAGCCCAACCTCCCACTCAGAGCTGGGTCAGCTGTGAAATCAGACTGTGTTTCTCAGCGTCTGATACAGCTGTGTCTTGAAAACCTCCCAAAATGGAGACTACACAATGTTTCTGGGCAGCCTGCTCCAGTGGGGAGACTGTCCTTCCTCATGGAGAAAATATCTTTCCTTCTATAGGTATCTATAGAATACCCTTCTTTACACTTGTCTGCATTGCTTCTTGTCTTCCCATGGTGCCATGCAAGACACCTGGTCCTGCTCAGCCTGGAGAGGAGAAGGCTTCAGAGGAACCTTCACATACTTATGGGAGGATACTGAGAAGACAGGCACAAGCTCTTATATTGATAGATATTCCCACACCATTTTAGCAACAGAGGTTGGTCTGGAGTTGTTCACACTTTGAGAAGTCTTTGAAAGGAGATGCTCTAAAGAGAGGTGATCTCATTTCTGCCAGTTGGCAGTCTGTGTGAATTTAAGGAATTATTCTGTCCCTCCTTTTTTGTCTTTGACTCGGGGAATCCAATCTGCACCGCCTGACATCTTGCCTGGCTGATGACAGAATCTGCCTGCCACTGCCTTAGTCCTTTGGGCATCCACAATCCATTGGCAGCCTGCTAACAGTGCAGGGAGGCTTGTTCTGCTCCAGGTTTTCTAAACAGATAGAACAGGTTTTCCCCTCGACTGCTAACCCTGCGTACACAAAAGTAGGAATGGTTTTCTCCGTTTTTGCATATGTCTGAATTTTCTCTGCAAGAGCTGTCTCATGTTAACTTACTGCCTGCAGTTATACAAATTACTGCTGCAAATGGTTAACACTTAAGGAGATGGGGAAGCTGCTGTTCAGACAGTACCTATCAGTCTGGGGAGCAAGCACAAAAACTTGTTTCATGGTAAGGCAGAGTAGCACCCAAAGGCAAAGAACTGCATTGGTGTTCTTGAGCTATTTAAGAACGTGGGGTTTGTTTGTTGTTGGGGTTTTTTGGTTTTGTTTGTATGTTTGTTTTTTATCTGCCAATAAATGCAAATCTTTAGAGCTAATTTTTTTTTTTTTTAAATCATTTGGGACTATGCTGTTATTTCCCTGTTGTATATCACTAGACTTTTGCATTTTTTTTCATAATCTTAAAAGAGAAATGAAAGCAGATTACAAATCAGGGCTGACTCTCTAATTTTCAGTTCTAAATCTTACATGACCCTGCTCCCCCAGCATGGCAAATTACTTAGGTACCAACTTCAGACCCAAATGAAACAAACTTCTGCTGTATTTTACTTCTGATGTGAATTAAAACTTGTAGATATTTAATGAAAATAATATCCTTTCCAGTCCTTTTAAAGGACTTGCTACACTTCTCGTTTTTAGGTGTTTGTTTCTACTGCTGCCTCTTGTGCTGCATCCAAAGCACCCCTTCAGGTTTCACAAAAGCGTAACAGCCTCTTCACCAAAAACATTTGTCTTCTGAATCTGGAGGGTCATGAAAGTAAGGAGTACAGCGTACTGAAAGAGGAGGATTTGAGATTTTATGGCAAATTATTTTCCAAGGGACAGACAGAGGGCTTCTCTTCCTGGAGCAATGCTTAGTAGCTAGACTATGATGCATTTTAACTTAAGATATGACTAAAAAAGAGGATTAAATCTTTTTTTAACAGCTATTTAAAATACAGTGCTAGCTGTGTAAAAGTACGTGAACAGCTTTACAACACCAGAATGAATGTTGACCTAGTCTAGTAGCCTGGGTTCCACAAAACCCAGAGAAAATGTATAAGTAAAAATAAAGTAATAGTGAAAGTGCTCAAAGATTTTATTCTTTTTTTTCCTGTAGCCCCTTCCAGATGTTTTCAAACTGCAACATGGTGACTTCCAAACCTGAAGTTGCACCTACACATTTGTTTTAAATAGATTTTGTTGAATTTCTTTTCCACCAGGGAAGAATTTGACAGGTCCTTTAAGGTCCTCATATACTGGACTATTTTGAGAGAGAACTAGATACATTTTCATTATATCACTGTTTGCTGCTACGTTATTATACCCTTCTGTACATTAATAGTGCTGAGTTATTAGCATCATCCCACACATTCTGTGTTGATGCCAGCAGGGTGAATAAGAAAAACATCTGCCTGGGAGATAGAAACGTGTTTTTATATATGAATGCACAAACATGAAAATTCTACACCTTCTGGCTTGAACTCACACCAGAGAGCACAGGAGAGACCTGTGAATTTCTGCAGTTGGGAACTGGCCCTTGTGCAAATCATGTGGGAAGAGGTTGGAAGGGATAAGGTGTCTGTCCACATCAGTGTTAATGAAGAAGAAAACTGGCAGAGTGACTGCTTCCTCTGGGAGTAAAGCTACGGATGTTGTGACACCGGGATACACATGCTGGTATTTCCTCAGCATTCAGGAACTACTTTGTCATTCATTTAAGTCTGTGTTTCATTGCTTGAACTTAAATGCAGTGCAGGGAATATTTAAGGTAATGTTGATCCTTCCCATTTATTGTTTTTTCCCAATGGCCTTTTTTTTATTTTTTTTTTTTTAAATTTTGACTTTTTGAAATGTTTCAATTTTGTCCATTCAGGATGGATGGGATCTGTTAAGTGTGGCACATACCATGGCTGTGCAGCTCCATGGTATTGATGAGGAGATACAGTACATGAAAAAGACTGTTTAAAATAAAAAAGGAGCAATTCTTGAGCATTTGTATATTCAGAGAAGTGCATCTACTTATATTTCCAAGAACACACTGAGCTTTTAGTAAATATCTTAATAGGCTCAGGGGTCACAGTGATCCTCCTGTTGATACTTTGGAGCTTTCTGGCAGCTGATGCCTCCATGGAAAAACAGCAGTGTCAGGAGACAAAAGCAGCATTAACATCTTGACAGGTGTGTGTTATAACAGCATCTTTAGACAGAGCTCACATGCTTCTTAAGAAAGTTATTTTTTGCCACAATAACTTAAGTTTGAAAAGTCTTGTATTGAAAAGTACCTATGATAAAATCAGGTCTTCCAGAGTTGTCTGCACAGCCTTTCAGGAAAAGCCCTGTCACTCAGTTCTGCCCAAAGCTTGCATTATTAAGAACAGATGTAAACAGAATCCCCCCTCCTCTTAAATCCCCTCCCACTTTATCTTTTTACTCATTTAAAAATATTGCATTTTATACCATAATAGAAAGTTCATCAGAAACCTGGCAGATAGAAATCCTCCAGCCAGTGAAGATGCTGTAAAAACAGCAGAGCTGTGAGTATTTAGCAACATCACAGTAACCTTGTTTCACATTTGCAATTAATACACGTCTGTGTTTGCATTTGTTATAGGACTCTTGACAGCACCAACGTAACAAGAAAAACGAACAACCTGAGTAATAAATCTCTGGAGGCATTCAGCAAGTGCCATAGGGCTCATTAATCTTGATTATTCCCCATAATAGATAACTTCACAAATCATCTATTCTCCCCAATCATGCACATAAGGATAATGTATATGTAATAGCCTCCCGTACTGTAAAACCCCAAATAGAATTTCATTTTTTAAATATAAGTCTTGACAAATGCAAGACAAATATTTATAGAAAAAGGATGGGTATGAATAACAATGAACTGGACTGAAACAAGTCAGGCAGTGACTGTTGTGAAAAGATGGGGATTGGGTTTGTTGGTTTGTGGGGGGTTTTCCCTTTACTTTATGATGTCTCTATTTGAATCAAGAAATTCATTTATTTATAGCCTGAAGTAGATGGGATTTTCTTCCTGAGAGTTTTGGCCTGGAAGATAAAGCTGTCTGCAGCTGCAGCCTTCATGCATGCTCCTTAAGGAATGTAGACAGGGGAAAATAGGAGCAGCTAAAATATACTCTGAATTCCAAACAATTTAATATTTATAATTTATACTACTGATTCCTTTCTTTTGTATCTTCTCAAAGCCTTCCTTTGAAACATGCCAGAGTTATCAAAGAAAACACTAGTTCTGATTTGACATGGTCTTCACCTGTTTACCAACTTTTCTCAACTACAACTTAAATATGCCAGCAGAAGAGATCTGTGAAAAACATCTTTTCTAGAGTAATCCTGTATATGATCCTTTCAGTAAGAATAGCAGAGGTGCTCTAATACCCAGAGCTGCAGGCTGTGCTTCAGCTCACAATTACCATGATTACTTTAAAACTGATTGTTTAAACAACAGAAAATATGTTTATGTTTTGAAAAAATATACAAAATATTATGGTTAAAATGCAATCAGTTTTGCAGGATAAAGGATGAAGTAAAGTATAAGCAAGTGGAGTGAGGAAGAAAATAAAAGGTGGGTTTTTTTCTCCAGAATTGGACCAGTACTTTTTATATCTTTGTAATTGTAGTGACCTTAACCTGATGCTTAAGAGTAGCTTCTGCTGATTGAAGTTTCAGAAGTGTAAAGGTCTATTCACAGCTGAGCCTTCCTCTTACACAGTATAAAGCATGAGATTTGATTGCCCGCATCTTTGCCCATATACCCATTTGGCCACCTTTCTTCTCCCTCCCTCTCTCCATGTGTCCAAGTGCTCTGAAAACCCCAGGATTTTGTTCTGTGACCTGGAGCACCAAAATAGCAGTTTTGTGTGAGTGGAAAGGATTTTAGAGAGCAACAACCCTACAGCTTTAGGGCATGTTTCTTCTTCTTGTTCACTATCCCTCCTCCACCCTTTGTATAAAGTACTCAGGATTCGTTTTCTTAAAATTTATTAGAAAAGACAACATATACATCATCTTTCAGAGCTGAAAAAAGAACAACCTGAAATTTGGATCAATTTCTTTTTTCAGGATCTGCTGTGCACATTATTTGAGCAATTCTGTTTCTGTAATTGTTTTGTATGGGAATGCATAATACCCATCTATAAAGCATCACGGTCTTTTAATAGCCTGCACTGCACGTTGTATCTCTGTTCCTAAATACATACATGTTCATCATATCCACAGACAAAACACCTTATGGGTCTTGGCTCTAAGAAGTTTTAAAAAGTGGAGGAAAAAATATGAAAATATTCACAATCATCTAAGTTCAAGTGGACAAAGGATCCTGTATGTGTGATATTTGTGTTTATACCTTTCTTCAGACTTCTGGAAAGAACTTTCTAAGACAATGTCAAAGAGAAGTGCATTTTGGCTTGAAATTTTTCTTTTATATCAGCACAGTCTAGTTGTTTGAAATACAGTTTTGAATCAGGATAAATGGGTTTTATTCTTAACTGTCTGAGAAAAATTCAAATAACTCCCTTAATCTCTCTTGGCATCAGTTTCTCCTTGTATAAAACTATACTTATAATGCTCCACCATCTTTGTTAAATGTTCCAGAGTCTTCCGATGAAAGGAATTATATTAAGTTCAAAGTGTTGCTCTTAGTGAAAGGATGATCTTGTTTATTCTTGAAAAAATACTTTATATAAACATCAAAGAGCTGTTTGTACCAAGTGTTTAATCTGCCATAAGGTGTTCCTGTGTCTCAATTAGCAATATTTTCTCATTCATTTCTCCACGAAAAGGAATGTGTTTGGTGATGTGGATGCCATGTGATACAATTCCATCAACATCAGTATGTGCAGCAAACTAAACGCAGTGTTTGACATTGGCCATAATTTCCTATTCTGTACACAAATTAGCATAGCAATGGATGCAAAGTGATACAGAATCACTTATAATCATTCTCCTTCCACTGCCCCGCCTGGCTGATTTCCCCAAAGAGCCAGGAGTCAGTGCTGGAGGGCAGCTGGAGCTTTGCAGTTCAGGTTGTGCCCCTTGCAGTCACCTCCAAAAGCTGGGAGTCTCTTTGTCTTTTGTTGAAGGAGATTATCAAAATATAGGGATTGTTTCTTTAGAAGTTAATGCAAAAGGCCACTTTTTCAATTAAGAATTGTCACTAGCTGACCACTTGCTTCTTCTGAAAGTGTGCAAGAGAACACCAGCATGCAAGGAAAATCAACACAATTGAAGAGAAGGTGGACTTGATGTAATTTTCCCCTTGTCTGGGTTGACAAGGAATGAACACTACAAATAACCAATAACCATGGATAACACAATTCCTGAAGGACAACATTTGTGTTGTTTAAACAGTCTCAGTCTGATGCTATTGACTTTTTTCATCTTGAAAAAGCATTAGAAAGCCTTTTCTTTTCTTTCTTTTTATGCTGATACAGGGTACAAAAGGGGATGGGGACCCCTCTGGTTTAAACTAGGATTACTGGGCTTAAACTGGCGAAAAATAGAGTTAAGCACGGCCAGAATATGAATATTGGGACATCTTTGCGTCTCTTTAACTGATGATGGAAAGAGAGAGGACAGTGCTGTATTAAGGCATTTTGAGTTCAAGTACCCAAAGGGTTATGAGGAGAAACTGGTCCCCCATCCAGACCTTGCTAAAATGGGATTATAAATACAACTAAGTGCGTGCCAAGGTTCCTGCTGGAGGGATCGTCTCCATCTTTCAACATAACATCTAGTATTGTAGAGAGGGAGCACTTAACAGCCCTTCCAATGGTATCTCCTTTTACCTTAAAAATCATCTCCATAAGCACTTTGTCAGTGCTGCCATGCTTTCTTCAGTGGGATTAAGTGACCAAAATCCCATTCCCAGTGTAAACTGAAAAATACATTAGCTGGTTATTTTTAAGTTGTTTGGAAACTTGACAAGTGAAAGGAGATCTAAATACATCCAGATTCAAAACACGTTACCCTGAGTATCTGAAATAGAAGTTGTAGTTGTGACAGATTCCCACTGCTCACATCTCAGGAGCTTAAAAGATGAGAAACACATGTTTAAACTCAGATGCCCAATTTAGAAATAAATTTATACAAGCTCTCAGTCTCTAGACTAGGACCTGTGTTATGGAAAAGAAGTTTATGTAATGCTGTTTCCATTATAAATGGAGGCTAATTTTCTCAAAAAGACTCTTAATACTGAGCAAACAAGTAAGTTTAGTACTAAAAACATTCTCAGTGCTTCATTGCCTTGGGTTTACAATATCATTTGCACGTCAAATTATATTTCATCTTATGATTTAGTAATGCCAGAAGAATAGATCTAATTCTCTGTCTCATGATACCCTTAAAGATGGAAGATTGCTTTCCATGGAGTGTAAAACTCAATTTGTAGTCATGTGTATAAAACATGACTTTATGGCAGATTAGCTTGCTGTAGATTTAGTTCTCTCTGACAGTGAACTGAGAAATATTAGCATTCCACTGAACACATTATTAATGGCAAGAAGAGAATATTATTGTAACATAGAAAGTAGAATGGGATTTTTGAAAGTAGAGCAGAAGAAAATGTATTTAGAGATTTGCAAGGAGTTTAGGTAGAGTTGGTTTAACTTTTCTCTTTTCCTCATCCTTATTCCCCACCCCCCCCCTGTGAGTCATTTTGAAAAAAAAAAAGTGTATTTCCAGTTGTCAATGATTTTAAATAAAACAGCAATTATACTATTGGAAGATGCCTTTGCATCATATGTGTTTCAAGTGACTGTAGTAAAATGGAATTTTTAGGTAGTTTTAAAGGCTTCCATGGTTTTTGATTTGCAGCTGTCTTGCTTAGCAGTCAGATGTGATGTTGGCTTTTTCCAGTGGAAGGAGAGAGTATAAGCAGAAGATTAGAGTGATCGTTTCTGTGCAACTCATTATTTATAGTGCTGTGAAGGTGGTGTGATGCTGTGATGATGGTGTCAGTTTGTTGAAGCAGGTGAAAATCACCTCCTGGGCGTGACGAGGCTGTCCCTTGGAGTCCTGAGTACTTGGAACTGGGTCCAAGCCAAGTAATGTGCCACTAAAACCATCAAAGCCATGTGCTGCACGGAGGGTTTTGGTAGAAGAGATGGAAAAAGGAAAGAAATTGAGAAGGAAACCAAGTAGACATTATAATTAAATGGCGATCAAGAGGCAAATGTTTTATGGAGAGTGCTCTGTGCTGTTCTGTATCCTGCACTTGAATTTTTGCAGCCTATCTTCCATGTATCTGCCAGAGCGATCCGACGTGTTTATACAGAGCATGCTTTTATAATGTGGCTGATAATAATGAAATCCTTTATGCCTAACTCAAAGCTAATATATTCAAGATACAAATGATATAGGAGGGCGGAAAAAGCACTGCAACAATTTAGCTGCAGTTGTAGAAAGATTCCCCATGCTTCTGTTTTAACTGAATACTTTGTATTTATTAATTGTGTTCATTTTAATTCTGCAGTAAGTCAAATAACGATGTGTGAAAACAGCATAATTAAGCTTTGATACTTCTGCAAAAGTAATAACTGAATTCGATCTGCTTTTAATCTTTCAGGCTATTCATTGTATCTATCCCTTATTCCTACAGTTATCTCTTTTCTCATTTTAGTTCTCTTTGATTAACAGGCAGTGGAGTCTACCTACTTTCTTGGGTCACACACAAGCTCTGCTGTCTTTTAAAATACCTCTCAGTGTTATTACAGGTCCTTTGTTTCTGTTGTGGAAAGCATTTAAGATTGTAAATGATGTGCTAAATTGTCCCATTCTTTACAGAATATTTTCAATATATTCTAAAGGTTGAAAATTAAGAGTGTGCTTGTTCTTAATTATGCACGCTTATATTAATTCATATTTTTCACTAATTTTCTTTCATTTTTAGCTACAGCTTATACTGTGTGAGACTCAGTCCTACAAATATGTGATTAATTTTTATCATCAGAATTGGTTTTTTTGCTATTGCTTTTTGCAGTCTCCAGAGGACCTGCTTTCCAACATATACAACATACAGCAGCATGCGCTAGTGGGACAAAGCATGGTGTACAGTCAGAATAAGGTGTGAGGGATGGGAAGAGAAACTGGTTGCAGCCCGCTGATGTTGACTGGTTTGTAACTGGTTTACACCGGCTGAGTTCGCCTACAGAATCCAGCTGTGGTGATGGGGCCTCAGATGAGCAAAGTGAGTAGGAGGGGAAGACAACAGGAACACACAACTGCTGCTTCCACAGCTGTCCTGCTGTGATGCTTCTTTTACCAGTTATCACAAAAGAACAAAAAGAAAAGGTATTTCTAGTCTATAGGAAATGTACTGTGATGTCCTTTAACCTTACATTGGTCTTTGGTAGTAGCGCTGGAGGGCAGGTGGGTTTACTCTCAGTTACAGTCTGTCTCCACTGAAAATGTGGTCCTAAAATCTTATCGTTAAAACAGCTGCTTCTTTGCCAAACAGCAACAGGTTTTGTTCACCATTGCAAGGAGGCGGAAGTGAGAGAGGACAGAGGGACCTGTTTAGTGTGACTTTCCTCTCTCTGTGTTCCCTGTCTCAAGCAGAGCTGGGGACTGCACACAGCTTTTACCCCAGAAAACCTAAAAAGCAGAAGAAAGTTTTGCAGTCCGGTATTTGACTTGTGCAGAGTTGAGCATGACCATCACACAGGTTTGTGATGCTCGTGTGCATCGGGACCTGTGGTCATTGTCTGGCTCCACGACCCAAAGGCATCATCACAGCCTTCAAAGCCAGCCTGCTTGATGCCATGTGGCCTGGATGGGGTTTGTCATCTCCTTCCTTGTGCCCAGTGCAGCACAGTCTGTTGTCACAATGGTAAAAATGCATTTTGAAAAAAAAAGAAAAAACAGGGTCAAAAAGATAGGTTTGCTATAAAAAATCCCAAGGATGCCTTAGCCTTGAGGGGGCCATTGTGATGCCGGTTTTTACCCCTCTCAAGAAAAGCATTTACTGAGATGTCAACATTTATTTTAAGCTGAACAGGCCAGGACAAGTACTGAGGGTTTCCTGTGGTTCAGCTGGCTTACTGACAAATGCTCCAACTGTAACAGCCAAGCCCACATAAGGGCTGTAAATAGGCAGGTAGTTTTCAAAAAAACATCTTACTCCATTGCAGTGGCAATATCTGTATGTCCCAGCCTTCAGAAAATCCTGTGCCACCAAATAAGCTGCTCTGTGTTTCAAAGACACACAGAAAAGATGCCTTCTCGTTATGGGCCGTGCTCTGTGGTCCAGGAAAAGAATATCGGAGATGGTTTGTCAGCTCACTCAGAGCAAGAAAACCACCCTTACTCACACACTCCTGTTAATAACAGCTTAGATGTTGTTACTGTGTGGTGACTCTTAGACATCATCACAGAAGTTTTTATTTTGCACACGAGGATTGAATTTTTCTCATTTAAGTATTTAGAAATAGATGCATGTGCATGTTTTTGAAGGGCTCTCAACATGCGTGACAGAAACACCTTTTGTCTGAACAGTTAATGAAATTTTGGCATTTCTTTAAAGCCCTTACAGATCCCTTGAGGCTTTAAAAGTTATTTCTAGAAATTTCAAGAGGCATTCCAGAGACTTTTAAAAAAATAGACACAGGCTTTAAATAGTTAATGAATGCACATCATTTACCTAAACAGTGTTTTTATAGATCTTTGCAAATATGACATTAATTAGGGAAAGTAACTAAAGCTGAAGTGCCACAGAATGTTAATCCTCAGCATCAGTAATTAGCTGTGGAGGAGAATTTTTAAAAATGTTTCCAGTTTATATCATTTTGTTTTGGAAGAAACACAAATATGTGGGTTGAATTATTAAGAAAACAAATGAGCCTTAAAAAAAAAAAAACACAAAAAACAAACCCTCTCAAGGAGTGGATGGGCGTATCCACGCTGTTGCAATGAAGCTTTGCAGGTCCATGGCTTTACTGGCTCTGGGGTGGAAGACAGGCCTGAGATAAACCTGAGATATTCCCTTCCTGCCCCTCCCCTCCCATGCCCCTACAGGTGTGTGTCCTGTACACCAGGTATCTTTATATTTCCAAACTGCCCTGATACCAGACAGTGCAGAAATCTACTTGGCAATTAATTTGATTGTGTTTTTAACCAACCAGTAAAGGCAGCTCTTTGACTCTCTCCCTGCTGCATGCCCTGGTAATAATTTTGTTTATCTGCACAATTTGACTCGCCGCAGCGGGCAGTGGAAGGGCCGTCTGCATTGTTTGTCTTCTTAAATTGTTAAATGAAATGACTCAGAAGATGCAGGAAATTAATTTTTGTAGTCTAGATATATGGTGAAAAAAGAAAGCTTTGAAGTGGAGATGTCAGTGTAGCCACTCTGAAATTCATGAATCAGACGTCACAAGATTTTCAGAGGCATAAAAACTGAGAAATTTTTAAATAGTTGCATCCTTTCTAGTTGCCTATTGATATCTGAACCTTAACAATTCATGTCACTCTGAGCTTTATTCAATGGCTGTTTTATATGAAAATGAAAGCCAAGATACCCATATAAATAAGACTCCAAGAATCAGGGCTTTTAAAATAAAGTGTAGCATTGTTATTAGACTCATATTAAAATTGTTATAATAGCCAATGTTACCTATTCTTTTCTCTCTCCTTTTTATTTTTTTAGGATGATTAATTTAACAGAAACTATCAAAATAGCCATAAACAATTTAATAAACCTAGTAAAACTTCAGATGCTTCTTTATTATGCATTCAAATAGGATTCTCAGCCTCTCGAGTCCTACTCTACACCCTTGAATGCTGCTAAGTAGTGCCATTAAAACAGCAATACTGGGAGACCATTCTCATTTATGGTGATTGTAAAATAGGGGCAAGACACTGGTTTGGATTCAGTTTGAGAGGTATGTTTCCACAATAAATGCTAAAGAAATTGCAGAATTAAACTCTACTCTCTGTGGATATCAAATGGTTCACTTTGACCTGTTGTCATGTGTTTATACTGTCTCTGGCTTTCTTATGTTGAGCTTGAATGCGTGGTAGGAAATGGTAGAAATGGATCTTTCTACCTAGTTAGAATTGTGGCTAAAGAATAGTTATATCTTACTGAAATAGCATTAGTTTTCTATAGGTTGATTTCTTTTAAGATGTAGTGTGTTTTGTTAGCTGAGGATGTTTAACAGGAAAATGTTAATACAATATTTTTATAGCATGCTTATAAAGAAAGGCTTTGAAATTATTTGAAAATAGTTTTTTCACGGTATTTGATAAAAATTTATACCTCGTCTAAGCTCTGGAAACTCAGGCCTTATAGCCATTCCATTAGTTGAAATATGCAGGTTCTTGCTTATTTTGCCCTCATTTTTGTGGTACATATTTACAGGTGATAATTCTAGGTGGGTGACAGCCCAGTGAAATGTGAACCTGTGGTGAAAAAAGGTGAAGCCATGGCCTTTGGTTTCTCGTTTGTTTGAGTATACAGATGCAGTTGTATCATCCAGAGATAGAGGAGAGCCATCTTTGTGACCGTATGGATACGTGAGAACTGCACAGAAAGGGTCTTAGCCGATAAATTTGTGAGGAGTCTTTTTTGGGGGACTGTGGGCAGAGATTACTGATGAAGAGCAAGTGGGCAATGCAGCGCACTGCTGCTGCCGCCTCCAAGAAATCAGCTGTGATTCCTTTCTGTCACCTGTAGTGCTGCCCTTGCATTTTTTGGGGGAGTTCTGCTCCAGCAATGCAGCTGGAGAGCAGAGTTTGTGATCAGAGAGTGCAGCAGAGCCACTGACGTTCTGTTTGTGAATAAGAGAATCAGGAGTTGCTGAGTTCTTTGTCCATTTGACTGAGAAAGTAGATTTTCAGAGATGGCTGCAGAGCAGCATTTGTGTCTCTGATAGACCCCTCCTTCTCACACGAAATGTGTTGTTCTGCACACTGACAAGCTGATTAAGAGCAATTTTTTACAGAGAAAATAGACCTGCATTAGATGGAGAAGAGAAAAATATTAGGCTCATGCGTGAACATCCTTATACCAGTGGTTGTGCTCCAGTAATTAAATTCTGACAAACAGATGAACAAACAATCTCCAGGGGTAATGAGGCTCAGTCAATGAACCACAAGTGTTCACAAGTACTAACAATAAGAGAAAATACAATTGAAACCCCTGCATATGTGTTACTCAAAAAGCAAGTTAAGGACTAATTAAAGGGATTTCTGTTTTCCTCCCCATGCATTGCATTTAGAAATAGATGTATATTCTCCACATTCCAGCATTCCAGTATTCTTAGATATAAGCATGAGTGTAGGGTTTGAACTCATTTATTTAAAGAAAAGGAAATTTAATAAATTCAAAGCCCCACTTGACCAGAAGTCATCACCAGCATTATGCGCTTCTTTTAAACAAATTTGAAAACCTGTAACCAGAGAAGTGAAATCCATCAAATTCAGTGTGCTCACCCTTTGCTTAGGGTGCATGAAATGCCAGCTCATGAAAATGTGGTTGTAGAAATTGAATACAGTTCCTTCCAACCGCTTGGTGATAGCATATTTCACATGCTGAAATGTAAGTATCTCTTTCTGCTCTTGGGGAAAAATGATAACATATGCCATCACCTTAACTGTGCAATAAAGTAACTCAAATTGGACATGTCTGTAGAAAAGTGCTTTGTGTCATGTGATATAAATATCTACATTTTTTTAATGTCCTTTTTCTTATCACCCGTGACAGAGGCCTGTCTCGCCACTGTCAGAATTGATTTTTTCCCTTTGAAGTATTGTTTCTTAGTTCTTCAAAATATTTTTTCCAGCAAAAAAAGATTGGCAAAACGACCATTTTATGTGACAAGTACAGATGGGGAGTTGACAATAAATACAATATCAACTTTGCCTTTTGCTTCAGCTTCTGTTCTGAGAGAGTTAATCCCATCAGTGACAGTCACGTTAGTTTTATTGATATTTTGTAATCTGTCTGTCCTTTCTCTCCCTGGTTCACTGCAATCTAGTCTTGGTTAGTGACCTGTCACACACTGCTGGTATCTAATTGCTGCATGTATTACTTTTTTAATTTAAAATTGTGCTTTTAGGATCATGTGAAGCATCTCGATGAACAGTGCCAATTTGGTCGATATGAATTATTTTCTCCCCTCTCTCCCTCAGTGGATCCCATATTTAAACTGTTGTCATCAGCGTGCTCTTGTACTGCTGTAAATGGTGAAAAATCACCAATAGGTTGATGCTTTTTGCTGCTCCAGAGCAGTGAACATTTTGGAGAGATTTGGAAATGCATTCATAGACATGTAAGAGTCATGGTGGTTTGGAGTGGCCCAGCTGAGAGTGTAGCACCAAGTCCATAATGAACCTTTATCACCAACAAAGAATCTGCTCCCTGATTATGGAACCCATAGCTATAATGTGTATGTTCTTTTTTTTTTTTTGGAAGTATTTTTCTTTATGGCAATCAATGATAACAAGCTCCAAGGCCTTGAGCACAGTAAGGGAAAATCCTAATGACTCAAAAACACAGGAGCTGACCTGAAGTTGATTTGCAAAATGTTGAGTGTGGTTCTAACATCCTACCCTGGGGTTTGGTTTCATACTTATTCTCTCTCTGTAAACAGGAAGAATAACTTGAAAGCAAAGGGAGGCTGTGAGGAGGTTGCTCTGTGCATGGGGGCACATAGGACTTGTGCTTAACTGGGGCAAAGAAGGGCTTTGGTCTTTTTGTTTCTTTTGGTTAGTTTTTTTTTTTTTTGGGGGGGTAGGTTTTTTTTTGTTTTGTTTTGTTGGGGTTTGGTTGGTTGGTTGTTTTGGTTTTGTTTTGGTTTTGTTTGTTTGTTTGTTTTCATTTAAATCTACATCTGCATGCCAAAATGAAATGTCTATTGGGTAGAAGGCAGGAAAGTTTCCATCAGTCTTCTTGAAGGTGCACCCACGCTGTACTAAACACCACAGGAGCTTTTATATAATTCTCTTGATTGGGGTGGCACTGTCTTTGGCAGAGACTCAGACTCAGGGACAGCATGACCAAGACCCTGATTTTCCTCTGCTAGCATCCAAAAATGGGCAACAGGATAGAAAAGCAAATGTAAGACTTTTCTTTCCAGATATGACATTTTTTTCCTTTTTCCATATTAGGTATTTTTTGTCTAAAAAGGGAAGAAAAGCAAGCAGACTAATTTTTATCACTACTTCAATTACATATTTAGTTTACATATTAATTTCAATATTTGCTGATGGGATGGCCTGGTATACTGGTGTGGCCACTGAGGATGTATTTTATATTCAGAATACAGTGCTATCCCTAATATCAGGTTTAAATCCTGTGTCTCCATCATGGGATATAAGTACAGCAAAAGGACAGAGAGACTGAATTGGTTAGGCATAGAAATTTCAGAATTGCAGAAATCATTTAAGAATCTTGTGTTCATGGATCCAGTCACTTAAAATTTCATTTTGCCTGGCGGCTTTCTGCAGTGTGGAACCTTGAAATAAAAGGAATATTTATTTATATCTAGTAATAAAGGCCTAAAAATCTAGCAAATTTAATTAGTGCATTTTAGTAAAAATATATTTATATTTTAAAAGGGTGAACTTGTGACACATAAACTTGGCAATTTTTATTCTTTGGAATAAACTATAGTAAGTATAGTTGCATGAAGGTCGTATTTCAGCCATATAAAAATTGGTCTTTAATTAATATTTGTTACTTTTGTAGTGGTGTACACACAAGAACCTCAAACCCTTCATTAAATGTTAAGTAAGCCTCAAAAATTCCTTTGTGCAGTTCAGTAGTCATTTTTCACATTCTCTTGTTGTGGCACAGAAAAGTGAAGTAATTTTCCTTCTGCAAGAACCAGAAATAAAAATTCCCCCCACCAGCAACCACTTTATTGCCTGTCTGTGTGTTCATCAGTTAAAACAGGATCACTTTCTTTGTATATTTATGCTTTAAGTTTCTTCTCAACTGTTTGCAGTCTAGGGATGGGTTATTTTGTCTGGTCTATGAGTGAATGCTTTGTGGTCTGTAAAGTTCTCCTTATCCTTTTATTTATTTAGATTTCCTTTTGACTTTGCACCTTTTCTGCCACTCCTTCACCCAAAAGATGTTTCTAACCATAAACAAGGTCAAGGGTTTTTGTTCTCCTGACCTATGTACAAGGATGCCGTGCAATTAATATTTTAATTTTTCAAAATTAATTTAAAAGAAAATATTTTCATGACTTCTCCCTTCTATGAAGGAAATCCCCTCACCTTATACCTTTTTTCCTTCCATTAGTGAAAGCAGCCTGGACATCTTACTTTTTGAAGTCTGTGTGCTAATGCTAAATGCAGAGCTTTGGAAAGATAAAGGAAAGCTTTGAGTGTGTCTGAGAAGTTTTTTATGCACAAACAGGCGCCTCCCTCCTACCCGTCTGTGCACGCTGGCTGTGGGCACAGGCTCTTTTCCCCTCCCATCCTCCCACCACATTCTTCCCTTGAAGAGCTCTCTGCAGCTGAGAAATGAAGCCTCTTTACATATCCAGGTCCAATCAGTCCCATTATTAAACTCTTGCTGTGGGATCCCTAAATGAACTGACTTGTGTATAGCGTGCTGTTTTCCCTGCTTCTCGCTAAAGCAGCCCCCATTTGTGTGGATTTTTTGTGGCGTGGACGCATAGCCCAGAAAGAAAAACTTCCCTCCCACAGCACAAGAACAAAGCGCTGTTTCCTCTCTGCCTGAAATTATTTTTCTTGAGATGGTCCTACAGGGAGCGAAGCCGTTTTGCCATTGCCCCTTAGTGCTACTTTATGTGGGATTTATAATGAAATTGCTTTGACAATTTGGATAATGATGGAACAACGCAATAATTGATGAAACATTTTGGGGTAGAATGATTTCCTTTGGGAGACAGCAACTTCTGCATTAAAACCGTAGTCCTAACGTAATACACTGAAACTTTAAATAATAATAATTTTTAAAAAATAGAATAGTCTTTCACTGCATTGCTTAGTGTCTCTCACTGATTTTAGTTTCTGGTAGTTCTTAAAAGTAAGATTGAAAAGGTCTCTGGAGCAGTAAAACCCACATGGCTCAAGGATTCTATCTCTGATAATCAAAATAATCAAGGAATTACCCTGTTTGTATTAGTTCCAAGATGGACAGGAGTAATAGTTTGCTGCAGTTTTCACTAAATTGAGTAAATGAGCTAGAAGTGTTATGTTATGGTAACAGAGAAGGAGAGAGTTGTAGTTTTTAATAATTTCCCTAAAATTTTTAGTTTAAAACTTATTCCCTAAGACAGTAATATGTTTTACAATGTCTATATATTTTTTATGGTCCATCTAATGCTTTTTTTTATTTAAACATCTCGAAGCATTTAACTTCAGTTACTTTATTAATGAGTCATCTCACAGAGCATTTAATGTAGATCAGAAAATTACATTTACTGCTTCTGGAATATGGTTTCATTGATTTGTAAATCCAAAGTAATTAACGGAAGTAGGCTGTACTTCATATTTGCAATTTGCAAACAGGAAAAGTGAAATTCCAAGATGATAAAGCAAACCAGAGACCTGATCCATATACACTGCATACATTAAACCCTCTCCTAGCACTCAGGATTGTTTAGCAGAACAGTCAATCTCCTTCAGACACAGGACTGTTTGCATGGCTGGATTTTTGTCATGCTAATTTCCAACACTTAAATGCTTTAAGGTAAAGCAGTCAGATCAATTGCTAAGAAAAACTCTTCAGAGAAAAATTCTTACAGCTGAGCAGCGAATTCCTGGAAAGGGAAGCTGAATCCTTGAAAGCACACCTCCACAGCCACAGAGAGCTCCTCGAGCACTGCTCAGCATAGATTTGTCAACTAATCAGAGTAGTTTTGCCACAAATGCTTTAAGAAACCTGAACTTCATCTGTATCTCTGGCAATTGTAAAAGAGATGTTGAGTTAAAACATGTGACATTACACCAAACAGATATGTTAAAAATTGTACTTAAAGGTTAATATAATAAAAGTGTAGTTCATGTGAGAGTGATAGAAATATTGATCATAAAAATAAGTAGTGGCCCAGAAATTCAGCTGAGAAGTGGGGGGAAAAAAACTACTTGATATATGAAGAATGTGAGTTGTGACACTAAGATCAATGGCTGTATTTTCACCCAGTGAAGCATGAGAGCTTCAGATAAGGGCAGTTAGTCAGTGAAATACTGACTGACATACCCTTTTACTGTTGGCATTTGGTCTCCAATATTGATCTTGGCTGTCACTGCCAACAAAGTATACTGGGGCTGTATTTATGTTCAGATAATGTTGTGTTCAGTGTTTTATGAATGATTTCTAAAAGCAAGGTGTATAAGGAGTTAATTTGAGCACCCGCACTCTTTTATTTGATTTGGTTTTTCACAATGCTACAAGTCATTATAAACTTTTGCCAGTCAGAAGACAGATAAAATGCTGAAATTCACACAGATTCTTTAAATCCAGAGATTTCCCATTCCTCTGCGAGAACAGTATTCTGTAAACAACAATTGTATTGTTCTTTGACTGTCAATGCTGGGAACACCATTCCTGAGTGTGCAGAAGATAGCAACTAAAGTGATTAAAGAATAAATCTTTAGGAGGAAAACCATTATTTCTTGTGTCAGTTTGGGGGAGCTGGAAGAGTTAAATTCAGGGCTTTTGAAAATAATAGTGATATTACAGCAAAACATGTTTACTGAGAGACATGAATCAAAAGTTTTGACATTTTATTTTCCTTTAGCTTTTTCTGCTGGCTCCAGCTGAAAATCATCTGTGAACAAGATCTTTGGTTCTGCTCTTTTAAAATTAACAATTTGAGCTTGTGTTAGAAGGGCTGAGAGGATTCTGTGCTTGCATCCAAGGTGGCTCCAGGAAAGCTGAGCCACCTTGGCTGGACCAAGGGTCGAGCTCTTCCTCGACTGCAATCAGATGTTTTTGCATGTCTTGAGTTAGTTGCTGGCTGCTTCAAAGAGACAGAAGGGTTTATCTAGGAAAGAGAACCACAGCCCAAACCAAATCATTTTTGTGCCTTTCCCACGAGCATCATCCACAGATTTGTAACTTCTGACTTGTTTTTCTTACATTTGGTCATACCTGCAGGATTCCCTGTGATTATCATATGGAGCAGGCCAGGGATGGTTTTTATTGTCATCTGGCAGACTTTAAACTTTAAGGGAAGGAAAGTCAAGGAATGAAAGAAGGGCCCAAACAGTGGATTCCCTGACTGCTCTGAGGGCCTGCTGTGCCTATTCTGAGCTAGGCTGGAGGGGAGGAGGTGGCTCTGTCCATGCCATGACTGCATTTTTGTGGAGAAACAGTTAGTTAGGTAAAGTTATGTCATTTACCCAAGACAGCTTATGTCAGTCTTAGCCTTTGACCTCTTATTCAAGTTCATTTGCTTTCTGATACCCAGATAACTCTCTGGGATAATCCTAACCAGCAGAGGAAACATCACAAGAATGAGTAATGAACTTAGAGGCTGGAGACATGGGAGCGATGTCAGGAGCAAGCTTGAAAATCACTTCAAGTTTTAAGAATGAGAGTTTATCACAACAGTAATTTAAGAACATAACAGTTAAGACAGTGTATTTGCATGCAAAGGTCTGTAGCAGAAGTACATAACGCTGGAAGTAGCTTAATCCAACTCTGCTGTGTCCCAATTCTGGTAAGGAAGCTGTGGTTAAACCACTGGGAACTGCCAGCCAGCCAATGTCACTTGTTTCTCTGTACCAAATTAGAAAGAACCTTTAATTCAATAATAGAAATTCAGTATTGTTTTTACCTCTCTTTGCTTCCGATTTTTATACACTCCATAAAATTGTGCAGTGAATACCAGACAGTGCCATCACCAGAGGTGCATTTTATGCTGAGGTTGTCTGTCTACTGCACTGGATACAAAGACTACCTGTGGTTTGGGTTACGACTGGGTGTTTCTCTGATGGGATATTTGAAATCATGACAGTCCTTCATCTCATTAAAACCAGAGGTAATACTGTACGCAGCAATTCTAGAGATGCTGAAATTCTAAAAGCATAGGTAATGAGCATTTTAATTAAGTAGAGTGAGGATCCACAGCTGAGATACAGATGTATAATATTACTGGACAGATCCTTCTCAGATTGGATGGTAGTGGTGCTTCCTCTTACTGCGGATTATCCTATGGTTCCTGAGGGTACTATGGCCACCTTTCAGCTCAAAGATGGTGAATGAATATCGTCACGAATGTAATACAGCATTATGTAGGGAAGCAGCAATTCTAGACATTGGATGAAGCCAGCTGATGTTATTTTTGCATTCTTACCTCAGGAGGAGAATAAGAAGGTTAAAATTGGAAATTATGATGCTTTACTCGTTAAGGCTTTTACAATTGCAAATGAATATGGGGTTAGCAGGGATGCCTTCTGGACCATCAGAAGCAATTCTTAACACTTTCAGATTTCACCTTTTTCCTGAAATGGGAAAATCATTTATGCATATTATTAGTCGCTTCCTAGAAGACTAGGTATTTTTCTGCAATAAGCTTGAAAAATGAGACTTTTTCAAACTTTTTGTTTCAGTCAATCAGGTTTGATTTTTAAATCGTGAAATTGCTTAGATGTGGGTGAGCAAAACTAAACACCTGTGAAATGCATCTGCTGATGGCAGTCAGTGACACACAGTGAGTTCAGTACAGAGCTAATGCTGCTCTGATGTGAGCCCAAGTCAATCAGGACTTGATGGTTGTCTATTTCAAGCAAGCTTCCCCAAAAATTTGAATTTTATGTTCAAAAAACATGTTTTCCATTCTCACAATGAGTTTTGAGGGCTGAGTTCTCTCAGGCAACAGCTTTCTGGGTTCCTGGAAAATTGACTAAACCCTTCGGGTTCTCAGTCTCCTTCCATCATATCTGAAGCTTGCTCTTACCAGTGGTCCTCTGCTGTCCCTCTGTCCTTTGCTGTGACTGCCATGCTCTTGGCACCACAGCTGGCAGCATCTCTCCTGAGCATGTCCTTCGACCCAGGGAGCCAGGTCTCCCTGTTTAGAGGAGCACAGGAGCAGCCTCAGAGCACACACAGATTCTTTTTCAGACATTACCACTCTCATCTGCTGGGAATTGACCTCCTTGGTTCCCTGAACATGCCAGGGGCTTCTGTTCCCGCTACAGGTCCTCTGTAGACAGACCTTTCGACTTGACTCCTTTCTCTTTCTTCTTGGGTGAAATTGGAGGGGTTTGCAGCAGTCTGCAAAGCCCATAAGTCATCAGAAGCCCGTTTCCACAGATTAAAAAGGTTTTCTTCAGGAAAGAGTTTCTGTTTTCAGAGACAGAAGAGGGGAACGAGGTGGGAATATATGGGGCTTTGGTGTATTTGTGGGTTTTTGAAGCTAAGGGCCCTCTGCAAACATTCTCTTCAACACTTTTCAAGGATCTGATGCAGCAGGTGTGTCTTGGACTTTGTTTCATTCTCCCTCAATCCATCTCTGTCCTGATTTAGAATAGAACAAAGGTGGTTAGGGGTGAATGAAACCAGACATTCAAAAAGAAAAAAAAAGTACAGCACACTTCAGGAGCATTTTACAATGATGTGATCAAACAATCTCAATCTCATACACTACTACTGACCTTAACACGATGACAATTTAAGAGCATTAATGATCTGTATCAGTATCTTCATCTGCCTACAGAAAAAAGGCAGAAGCAAATACTAACATAGCTTGTTACAGGCTGACTTCCAATTTCACTTTATTTTGATATCCTGTGTGTCTTGTCCACTATTACTGTTCACTGTAGCACCATCATCTTACCAGATCCACTTAAACTGCATTAAATATTGCACTAAAAAGAACAATGCTGTTCAGGGTTGGGATAGATTTGAGGGTTGTTTGCAGTATCTTAGCTAGATCAAGCTTGTTCTGTAACTATGCCCAATGACCTTTTATTTAATAATTTAGAACATGGTTTCTTATGTAAATATATATGCACATACATATATAACATATGTGTTTGTGTATATATATACACGTTTATGCATGTCCATAAACATAGAAAAGAACACAGTGCTCCATGTTTGCCTTTCCAAGTGGCATCTGAGGATATATCAATGAGTTCATAACCCATCATTTCTATTCTCCTAGGCACTGTAAAATTCATTAAACTAAGTAAAATGGCAAATTATTGAAGTATGTAGAAGCGTGCTTGTTTGATTTTTGGGCTCTTGTCCATGTTGCTTACTGAGCAACATTGCCTTGTATTAGAAGGGTCGTGGTTTCTAAAGACTCTAATAAAGCGAGTCATATTATATGTGTGTATTAGAGTGTAGCAAAAAAGCCTTTGTTCATTCTGACTGCAGTGGAGCTGACTTAATGCCCTGTTCTGCAGCTGTTCTCTAACTACTACTCAGTCCAGTATTTCTTCTGCAAGAACCAGTTTTGTCCATCCTATGGGTTTTTTCAGGAATGTTCACATCAATGTCCTTAGAGGTTTTTCTAGCCTGTGACCAGACTAATGAAACAATTGGATAGTTGCTAGTGTAGAGAGCTGAGGAATATTTTCTGGCAGCAGTTTTACATTGGGGTTTGATAGACTGGAGTATCTGTACAAATCAGCACTCAAGGTGTTCAGAGCACAGAAGCATTCATGAGTTAACTCCTTGCATCTCGAGCACCCTTGTTGCAACTAAAGAGATGTCAAATCACTTCTTTAAGGGTTTGGGGAATGAGACTCAAAGGACTTGACTTCAAAGGAGCCTGTCATTTGTTGGTTTGCATTCAGACACCTAAATGAGCAACCTAGGCTGCAGGTCATTCCACATCCAGCAGACTCAATTGATTTTGTTGGGACTGTTTATGTTGAACACTTCTGATACCTGACTGCATCTTCTGGATGGCTGTTTGGGATCTGAGCATGTTGCCTGTAGCTTGGGCTGGGTGTGCTTAACACCACTGCAAACCCATGCCAGGATGTCTTGTTTTCCAAATGCACGTTGTTGGTACGCATATCGGTGCTCCTGGCAGACTCCTGGGCTTTGCACGTCATCCTGCTCACCATCAGCCTGCTCAGTGGGCAGTCCTTGCTCAGTAGCTGATAGCAGAGGCTAAAGGTGAAAAAATATACTTAGATCTTCTCCTCCTCCCTCCCCATACACTAAGCAAGGGTAAGGATAAGTGGCTGCCAAGGAATCCATCATTTGTCCTGGTTTAAAACCTATAAATAGCCAGATCATTAAAGGTGTCACAAAGCGCCTTTGTCACAGAAGCTATTTATGGTGTGGACTTTGGCTCTGCACAGTTTTCTAGGACTGCCAGAAGCAATGTTAATCTACCTGGGCAGTGAGGCTGGCAGAGCTGGTAGCGATTTCCTCATGTCCTTTGCGTTATTAATTCATTTTTGTGTAACAAAGAGCAAAATTTGGCCTCATATTTTATAACCAAATAAGAAACAAAACTATCCAATGACTAGCAAAATGTTCATAAAAGTGTTTTAGATAGGGAAGTAAAAATATTCCCATAATCTTTAGTGCTCTTCAAGGGAAAGGAAGGAAATGCACTTTTTATTTTAAAGATTTCACTGGGTTGCTGCTTACTGTCTGGGGAGCCAAGAATGCCGCAGCCCAACATCGAATATGTGCACTTTAAATGAGTTGTAATGAAACAGTACAGGGACAGAGTGTTTGGTGGTTACAGGGCTATTAAGAGACTCAGCAGACCCAGATTAATTTTGGTCCTTTGCCTCAGACCTACATTATTACCTTGTCAGGTTACTCAGTCTGTAAAGAGAGAATTGTGCACATTAAAAGAGACCTATCTGTAAGAATGGTTTGGGTTAAAAGAGACCTTAAATATGCATTAGTTTCCACCATGAGCAGGGACACCTTCCACTAGATCAGGCTGATCCAAGCCCCATCCAACTTGGCCTTGAAAACTCCCAGGGATGAGGCACCCACAGTTGTCTGGACAATATATTCCAGTGCCTCACCACCTTCACACTAAAGAATTTCTTCCTGATGTCCAATCCATACCTACTTCATTCAGTTTAAAGCCATTACCCCTTGTTCTATCACTAGAAGCCTTTGTCAGAAGTCCCTCTCGCGCTTTATTGTGGGCTCTCTTTGCGTGCTGGAAGGTACTCTTTGGCTTTCTGGGCTGTGAATGCTCCTTGACGGGTCATGTTGAGCTGTTCAACACCCACATTTTCTCCCCAGGGCTGCTCTTGATCCATTCTCTGCCCAGCCCATGCTTGGGATTGGGATTGGGATTGGGATTGGGATTGGGATTGGGATTGGGATTGCCCTGACTCACATGCAGGACCTTGCACTTGGCCTTGTTGCACTTCATGAAGTTTGCATGGGCCGACGTATCCAGGTCCCTCTGGATGTTATCCCTTCCCTCCAGCATGCCAACCTCACCACACAGCTCTGTGTCCTTGGCAAACGTGCTGAGGCTGAAGTCAATCCACTGTCCATGTCACCAGCCAAGGTGGTTGTCACAATTCCAACACCTGAGAAACGCCACTCGTCAGTGGTCCCCGTTCGGACATCGAGGTATTGACTGCAGCTCTTTGAGTGCAGCCTTCCAGCTCATTCGTTATCCATCGAGTGTCCCATCCATCACAACCTGTTTAGAGACAAGGATGTTGTGTGGGACAGTGTCAAATGCTTTGCACAACTCCAGGTAGATGACATCAGTTGCTCCACCCTAATCCACCAATGCAGTTTTTTAGGGATGGTGTTTCAGTTCATGAAGCCCCAAAATATGCTGGAATCCTTTATTTTGTACTAGAAAGATTATGGATTAGATGCTGTTATTATTTCCTTAGCTTTTTTGGTAGTTCTAGTGTTAACTGCAAGCAACATGATTTGATTTCAGATCAGTGAGGGTCCCTTCCATTAACCAAAGCCATTTAAATCATGAAGATTTTCTCTTTATTAAAAACACAGAAACAAATGTTACTCAAATAAATTATTACCGAAAAATGCATTGCTAATCAAGTTAGCAGAGACTCTGCCCATTCCATTGTTTCAGTGATGCATTGAATATGATGGGGCAGCTTGACTGAAGGCAGCCAGTGTGCATATATATGTTTTTAAAAGAAAAAAAAAAATATATATATATATGAGTGTGTGTGTGTGTGTGNTATGAGGGTGTGTGTGTGTGTGTGTGTGTGTGTGTGTGTGTGTGTATAGCACAGCTGATGCTCGCTGAAAGCTTTTGTGTGGTGAACCGTGACATTAATAGTGAAATCAAGGTTTGCTGGCTGACAGACATCAATTTTCCAGAGGCCATCCCTCCTCCACCCTCCCTGGCATATTTGTGTGCTCACACACACACACACATGGACATATCTTGTCTGCTGATTTCCAGCAAATCCTATGGATACTTGCAATCTCTGCTCTCAAGACATTTGCCAGCCAGCCTCTCATAATGTCTCGTGTGCATTCCTGCAGGCTGAAAAAAAAGAAAAAAAGTAAGAAGAATTACAGATGATTCAATTAAACTGATATTGTTCACAACAAAAATGAGAGCAAATGCAATTTGGGTCCTGTTCATGTGACTTAATTATCTCTTACCTCCCCACTCCACCCCCTTTTTTAGAATTTAAAAACAATTATGATATAATTGCCAATCTGGAGATCCCTAGATATGCAGTAAATATGCTTTGTCTCACTGAATGCTCTTTTCCCTGATTCAGAAATGGGACCTTATTAAAAATGCACACACACAGACACACACAAAAAAAAATCACATAAAGTCATCAAATGACCTTCAGGAAATAAAATTCTGTAATTCTGTATACCCAGGAAAGACATACCCATGTATTAAGTGAGTGAATCTGCTAAAGCCATTGAAGATAATTAGCTGTGTGCATTTATAAGATGCACACACTTTCAACACTCGAGGCAAATCCCTAGAAGTCAATTGAGACCTTCTCTGATAGAGGCGTGGAGGTGCATTTGAAGACCAAACATGCCTTTTTTGCCTGAATTAGTAACGTTTCAAAATTTACTAACAGCTTTTTAATGTGTAATCAGCTTGACTTAATGGGGAAGAAAAAAATCGCGATCATTAGGAAGCCCATACTGAGTGTATATATTCACGCGGTGGGAAAGTGCCTTGCAGTATACAGTAGTTTGGAGTAAGTAGGATCCATTACCCATATCTGATGAAGGGCTGTCAGATATGAAGCAAATTTAGAGACCTGCTTGTCCCTTCAGCTATTCATCACTGCTGAGTAGCTCTAGCGGCAGCCGGTGGTATTTTTAGAGAGAGGAATGATACGGAATTTCTCCGTGTGCCGAACATTAGCTGATCCCATTTCTCAGAGCTACTCGGAAAGTCACAGCTGACACATCAGCTTGGTGGCAAAGAAGAGCGATTGGCTCAGGAGGGAAAACACAGTGGAGGTGTCTGAGGAGGGTGCATTTGTGGGGACATTGCCACGTTGAGACATTCGTCAGCTGAGGTACTGTGTTACATGGAGTCAGCAGCAAAATATAATTTTTGATGTGCACATTTTATCAGGATTCTGTACAATTTTGTCCAGGTATGTTGTCACATAATACATGTAATAGTTTGAATAATAAGAATGATAACTCATCGTTAGCTCCTTAAAGCATTCAGCAGCTGAAAAAAGGTATGTCCTGAACTTGGGGATATTTTCAAAATAATGTGGGCAGCTGACTATGAGCAAGCTATTTTGCAAACAACCAAAGTCGTCTGTATTATTATTTATCATTATTTCATCAAAGAAAATCCATTTAGTTTAATGCTCATTTGAATTGCTTCTCTTTAAGACCTCCAAATCCTAATAATGTGTCGAACACACTACAGAATGTCAAAATAGTAAATTGTATGTAATTTTCTTTGACAGTAAGTGGATGAGTCCTTGCCAGAATTGTTCCTCTTTACACCCGGTGTGAAGTCATTGCTTTTCTTCCATCAAGTGATATTTGACTTTTTAAAACCTACTAACAAGAGCACCGCTGACCTTCTTGTATCAAATTCAGCTCAGTGGGGCTGCGGGTAGCAGGGAGAAGTGGTCAGCAGGCAGTGGCCTTCTGCCTGTTCTGCTTCAGCCCCAGCTCCACACCATCAAGAACTGAGGGTGGGCATGTGTGCCAAACATTTAAAAGCTGGACGATTCTTTAAAGAATGTCTTTTTTTTTTTAATAGCTCTAGTACTCACCCCCAAGTGCTGCGATACTGAACTTCCAAAGCTTTGGGCTTACAATGAATAGCATTCATCTTCGCTTCTGGTTCTGATCTTGTAAAAGCTAACTCATGCATGCACAACATGATAGACCATGTTACGCCTCAGAGCCTTTTTCAGAGCTATCATCTAATACATTTTTTATAAGCCAGAGTGCATTCATAGAATTCTGCCTCAAAAGGCATTCGGCTTTAATGGCTGCACTGAAATGTCTAGGCTGGCTACTTGTGCTGTTTGAAACAAAAGGGTAGTGAAAATGTTGACATTTTTTATAGTAGCCTTTAAATTTCAGGGCTTTTTTTATTAAAGGTATGTTGTTTACAAGTAGAAGAATGTCTAGAGAACAGCTTCTTTCTCCTAGTCCTAAATGAAAAGGGTCAGAATTTTGGCAGCCAAGGAGGTGCATGCTCTTTGTGGAAGTGGTCGTTTGACTGTATTTTATACCACATACACGCACATGCGTACGTGCCTTTGCAGAGAGGCCGATCTTGGAACAAGTTAGATTAGGAAAATATTAGGAGCAGATTTTGGTGTCAGCCCCGCGACTTAGCTCAAGGCTAAAAACAGAAGGGTACAGCAAAAATGGTTCCTGGGTATAATCTTGTGACATGTATCAAAGTACGAAAAAAAACCCAAAATAAACCCACCACCAAAATTTCAACTGATTAAGGAGTGCTTAAAAATATACAGTTATCCTTACTGAATCTACTCCAGTAGATGGACAAGTTTGCACTCTCACTGAGAAATTGGTATTCTAAAGAAAATTAGTAATCTGAGGTAAACAACAGTGCTCTTGAATTTTTCCAGTCCTCTGCAGGCAGAACTGTATTCATTTGTCTTGCTCCCATACATTTTGAAGATTACTTTCCTATGTATCAGGAATTTGATTTAGCAGCTTGAGTGATTGTTGGGTTTGTATGTAGCTGGAAAGCTTGTTTCTCTTTAAAATGGGGAGGACGTTTGTAGTGGTAGAAAAATTGAGATTTTACCTCCTAATGCTTTCTTGGAGTCCCAAGATAAAAATTCTGTTTAAGTATTTTAGAAAATGCTTTTTCTTTTTTTTAAAGATACTTCTGAAAGGCTTCAAGATAAAAATTCTGTGAACTGCTGGTTATGAGTGACTAATTTTAAAATCTGAGTTTGGCTCTGTGCTTGTACTTTGAAAATCCGCAGAGATGGGGAGTGTGTCAGAATCTGGGCCTTTGATTCACTTCTGCATAACAGATGGAGGGTGTCTTCTGCTTTGTCTTAAGAAGAATAATTTGTCTTGATGTTATTGTCCTAAAGTGACTTTGAAATGATAGAGTCTGCATATTTCTGAGTCAAATTAGAGACTAAGACAAGATAATTGAATTGTATCTTTTGCATGTGAGGTATTTGGTGGAAAAATTTTCCAGATTTTACAATATTCAGTTATCTCAAGCTGTGTCCAAGTTGCCACACTTTGCTTTGGCTTGGCATCTTGTTGCCCAAGCAAGCTGTTGACAGCGCATTCTCTGGAAATGTTCAAGGCCAGGTTGGATGGGGCTCTGAGCAGCCTGGTCTGGTGGGAGATGTCCCTGTCCATGGCAGGGGGGTTGGAACAAGGCGATCTTTAAAGGCCCCTTCCAACCCAAATGATTCTGTGATCTTTTGCCCTTGATCTCATCATGCAAGCGTTTAGGTACTGTGCTTGTGGGTTTATTTTGATTCTAACAATGATTGCAAGCAGTCTAACCTTTTGTGCAGGTATGTCTTTCCATGGGACTTAAACATTTTCCTTGCAGGAAAAGCCCTGGGGGAGGGTCTGACTGGACAGAGAGTTGCACAGGAGTCAGTTTTGCACCCTTGCAGCACAGAAGGACAATATTGGGGTGTCCTGAAAGGGAAGGCAACAGGCCAGAAGGGATTGTTTCTCCATTAGATACTTGTGAGTCCCCATCTACACACAGCTCCAGTTTTGAGCTCCCCAGGAGAAGGCACTGTACAAGGCATGCTGGAGGGAGTTTGGTGGAGGGACACCGAGGTAATTAGGGATCTGGAATACATGATTTAGAAGGAGTGGCTCAAAGAGCTGCCTTATCCTGGCAGAGAAGGGGAAGTCCTAAAGGTGTTCTGAGCTACTTACTGACAGGTTACAAAGACAGCAGAGTGAGACACCTTTTTTTCCCCAAAGGTGAACAGAGTGCATAGGGCAGGAGGCAACAGGCACCGGGTCTTAACATGGAAAGGCAAATTTTGATACAGAAAAAAATTTTCACCATGGTGTGATCAAACACTGTAGCAAGAACCCAGAGGGACTGTCCTTAGAGATATATCTGAAATATCTGCACGGCCCTGAGCAACCTGATCTAGTTGGCCCTGCTCTGAGGGTGGCTTGACCAGGTGACCTCAAGATGTCCCTTCCAACCAAAATTACCCTGAGAGTGTGTGCTGACGCAGCCTCTCTCTGGTTAACAGTGCAGTCAGGAAATCTGAATGCTGACAAAAAGGAAGAGGTCAGTTCCTCCTGCTTTAAGAACCATTTGTGTGAAGTTATACCAAAAAACCCTAAACAAAACACCCTTATTCGAAGGTTTGCACAACCTGTGACCCAAAGTGAGCAAGTTAGTGTTTTTTGTCACATTCTGCAGAAGCAGAAACCTCATGGCGTTATTTTGCAATGATTGCAGTAATAGTTTGTGGTTCTTGCAGGATGTGTTTGTAGCCACCTCCACTGCACTCTTAAGTTTGGACATGGAAAAGGAAGAACTTCTTGGTTCCTGTGGGATGAGCCAGTGGTGCAGTATGTCTTCAGAATCAATTAAATGCCCACCTTTTTTTTTGCTTTTCAGACTGTCAGGACATCTAGAAGCAGATTTAACATATCTAACCTTTTACAGCTATAATTAGCATTAATTTCTATTGCTGTAGTATTCAGAGGGCTCAATCAATTTCAGTTGCTTGATGAACGAACATATAAGAGACCCAGACTTTGTTTAACCCTCTCCAACAAAAACAATTAATTTGAATGCTAAGCTGCTTGTGCGACTCCTGACGAGACCCACCCCAGCTGGACCTTGTAGACAATTGTAGCTGTATTAAATGTTCATCCATGAACATTTACAGCCTTTTACAGCCAATGGAGGAAGAGTGGGCACTCCAGAAGGGTGCCTCAAATATTTTAGGTGCTTACTAGGATAATGCATCTGAGATTTTTTGCCAGGAAAAGGATTTGTCAAAGACCAAATTTCTAGTAGTGTACAAGGGCCTGGAATAAGTCTTGAGTCACAGTCCAAAGCCTGTGCCAGTTTTATACTTTATCTACTGTGATCCTGAAGTTACCCCTCTACCTGAAACATGATGGGCTGCCTTATAGAATTTTATTTGGTCTGTTTTTTTCTCCAGAAAAATGTGTTTTGCACACCTGTATCACTTCTGAAAGAGGCAGTCTGACATTCTAGATGTTTTTTAAAGCAGCAGACAGCAGCCTTGCTCAACATTTCTGCAATAATGATGACAACCACTGGAATAATATAAACCACTTACTAATCAGTTTGCAAAGGCAGGACATCTGCTTTACACAATACAGAAGCAAATTAAGGAGGCTTTCACAGTATTCTGAAATTGTGTGTTAGACTTTAAAGAGAGAGAGAGAGACAGAGAGAAAGAAACTAATGGTAAATAAATTGGACCATAGTGCTAGTTTTCATCCAGCTGTATGTGGCTCTAAAACAGCTATCTCAGAAAGGTACCAATTACTTATTAATTCAAGATGACTCCAAAAAGCAATTCCTTCATAAATTTCTCTCCAACAACTTTCTGATCTCAATAAGTTCTTGGCAGAAGTTGTGCTGGGAGAATATGTCCTCAATCACAGACTTCATGATTGTAATTCCAAGAGGCTCTTGCCTGTAGACACTTGGCTTTTTAAAAGGTTTAAAAGGTTTTACATGCAGGTGTACTCTGTTAGGTGCTGACTTTAAACTACTCAGTCCTACCTTGCATTGCAGAAGGAAGAGAGGGAGCCTGGCATTCATGGCATCCCAGATTTAATGGGTTTGGTTTGTACGGCTTTGTCAAGGTTCTGTCATCGTCCTGGTAGCAGCCCCAAATCCAGTTCTTACTGCCTCTGAGAAGCTCCATACAGCATCTCCTGAGTGAAAAGGTGAATATTTTTTATGCACGGAAGACTACCAGTTTGTGTTCTGAGGTGTGGTATTTGGGCAGGGAGGAGCCCAACTCAGCTGCTTTCAGGGATTAAGTGTGAGAGTCAGGAGTAAGACAAGTGGGACAAATTTAGATACAGATGTGATTTAGTACAGGCATTGCATGTCAGCTTGGAAGCAGATCACTCTATTTACTTTCCTTGGATACATATTTCAATAGATAGCAATGTCTAGCAAAGTTTAGAATTGATCTGGACAGAAATCCTAAGACTAGTTTTTATTAGTCTGGTCCATGGAAAGGATGCCAGTTTAACCTGTTTCTTATTTGATCTAAAGACTAGTGGGATTGGTACCTGAGCTTCTGTTTCCAGCAGTTAGCCACATCAGTACTGTTTGGTTAAACAAACTCGTTTAAAATTAGGAGAATATAAGTCAGAACTACAGCTGATTGCCTGGAGAACCCAGACATGGAATATACACAGTGCTATGCTTTGAATGTTTTAGATGGCACAACACATAACCAAAATCTGATGGTCCAGAGAAAATTAGTCCTTTTGGGAAATGCAGATATTAAAGATCTGAACATGTGCAGGCTTTAACTAGGAGAAAAATGCACTTTAAGTTCATCAATATTTCCTTTTTTTCTTGGAGTGGGGAATGTACTGGTTGGCTGAAATTCTGTAGAAATTGCTGGCTTTGCTAATGTTAAGAGTAACACTTGCCCACTTAGAAGGAAAAGGAAGAAATGAATCCATTTGTGGAATGTGTGTATATTGTCCCTTTTTCCTGGCTATGCGATTCCCACCTTCATCTCAGAGTTGTAAAGTTTAAGATCTAAAGCAAAACATACCATTACAAAGGATGTTTAAAGCACTTAAGGAACTGGTTTTCATTTAAGTTCAAAGTAATGATGTGCAGGTTTTCTTTCATGTTTATTTTTAAAGGTGGTGAAGTATTTAGTACACTGTATTAATTTTTTTTTTGCCTTTCTAGACTAAATATTCTGGGTACCCATCACCTTTAAACTGAAATGGCACAATAATGGAGAAAGTCTCCACTACAAGCTTTTCCCAAACAAAAAATGTGTGAAAGTTTGGATTTCGGGGAACCATTCAGTGTTTCTCCCAGCTGATCCTCTCATCAAGGATGACACCAAAGACTGGCAAAATTCTGTAAAACTGTGGTTTCCTCCAAAGTCCATGGGTTCCATCTGCCTGTAATTAAAAGATATCATAACTCTTGGAAATGCTGCACTGCAGCAGAAATGGGGAGTTTCCTCTCTCATTGGTGTAGCAGCTCACCAGTGCTCTGTCCCACCGTTCCTTCAGCGTTTGCTGAAGAGCATGGATTCATTGACCCTTTCCACACTTCTTACCAATATAAAACACCACTGCTCTGCAGGATGCTGTCTGCAACAGCCCTAGAACTTGCTGCATAATTTAGCCTAATGATTAATTTTATTTCAGTTTGTGCAGCCCTCTCTTTCTACCTGGAAACAGAGATACTGCAACACTGCCAGGGCATCTCTAAGAATCATTGCTGCTCCAGACACTTCTAGCACCTGCGTTTTGTGAACTCTTAGGTGCACATTACATCAATACTTATTTTTGGACTAAAGGCCCACAGGGAGCCCCTGGAATAATATTTTTGCAGTAATTCAGGATTGAACTCCCTGTGGTTAGGATATACAAAGATATTCCAAGGATGGCAGCGATTTGTGCCTTCTGCACAGTGTTTCTCAAACCTCAAAATGTCTTTCCCTCAGCAATTTAAAGGTTGCTGTTGGCTGTGACTGCAGGGGAAAAGACATTACTGTTTCTGTGAAGAAGTTAGTTGTGAACATTAAAAAAGCTTCAGTAATTTCTCTAAGGGTAGGCACTAAACATCATAAAAATATTGACTGAGGTTATGCATAGCTTTTCTGCACTTTTTTTGTTATAAATAAAATAGAAGTACCCAGATTACATTTCATAATAGAATACAGGTGAGCTGAAAAATTTATGAAGGTTGTGAGAGTATTAAGAATGATAATTTTTGGTTAACATTTGAATGATGTGGCTCCATTATAAACCATTTAATGCAGGATGCAAATGAATGCATCTGAAAAGGGAATTTCATGTTTGTGGGTTTTCTGTAATTGAGCACGGTATGTATTTGAAGGAGTTGTTAGGGAAATGAAGGTTTAAGGCTCAATATGGCTGTTCTGCTGAAAAGCTCAAAAATGTTTTAATCAAGTAGAGACAACAGGTCCCTAAACAATTAAGAATCTTGGGGTACTCTTTGGGGGCATGTGAGACCACAAGATCTTGAGTAATCAGGGGTTTCTAAGGCAATGATAAGAGCCCCCCAAAACTGGTTTTGTGCTATTGATGTTCATTGTAGAAAGTCCCAGTTCACTCTAGATCTGACATGCTCAACACTCTCAGAGCAGCAAATATTCTCCTTCATCACAAAGTTTGGATGAGAAGGTTTCCTTAAAAGCCATCAGCGCTCATGGAAGAGGGGAAGAGACACCACTGCCTCTCATGTGGCCAACGACAGGCCAGCGCTGGCCCCTCAGGTCATCGTTCCCAGGGGTGGCTGGGCCCAGTGTCTTGCCTGGTGAAATTAATTAGCTGTGTTTGAGGGACATAAATGGCACTGGCTACATGCAGAGATGGAAAAACCCAGCCCCAAAGCCCCACAGCTGCTGGAATCAGGGGGAGTAGCAGGGTTAGGGACATCGGCAGAGCGGCAGGCAGGAGCTATGGGTGATAGGAGATTCATTCATTACCATGACAAGTGGCGATCAAAGGCAGGAATGGTAGAGTATCTCCTCCCAGGAGAAGCTGATAGATAAATATTGCCCCATGATGAGTAAGTGAGGTCATGGGAAGGCCTCTGCTGGCAGATCTGGTGACAGTGCTTTGAACATAAACATTTGTGGGGATACCTTTAAATGCTGATGCTTTCCTTCTCTCTGGGAAAAGACTGAAAATAGCATTTTCTAGCCCAGAGCCACTGAGCAGGAGTAAGCAGTTGCGATCTGTTGACATTGTATGTTAAAAGCCACAATCTGTATCTGGCAAGCAAGCAGAGGTTTTGAAGCTGGAGCTGAGCTAGCTGAGGTAAATACGCAGGAACGGGTGCTTTGGTCTTTAATTTGTATTCAGTTTTAATAACATTTAATTGATTTTTGAAGTATTTTTGGAGCTTTCAAATAATTCATAATGGTCTTTCAGAGCCTTAGATATAGAGCATCATATTTCCAGTTAAAGATTCATTATTTAATTAATGCAGCTCAGTCAAGTCCTGATAAATACGAGCACCATCAGAGCTATTTTTGTTTCCTGATTCATTTCTCCAACAGGACTGAGGAAACATGGCCTTGAACCATGTTTCTAATAGTGAACTAATTTCCTGCTGAATAAAAACAAGGAAGAGAATTATCTGCATATATTCTACCAAGGATTCTACCACATAATACAGAGATTAATAATATCATTACATTTCTCCCCCTTTGAAACACCTTACTTGACTTTACTAAGCCACACACTCTGAAATAGAAAGCCAAACATTGAACAGAAATAGTAACTAACATATAAAAAGAAGATTAAGAAAAGAAAAATAACATTCTTAGCTCTGTTTCAGTTGTAGTGGTTTTATAACCGAAAATCAACCTCTGTTTCTAAACAATTTATATGCTGTTTGGTTATTAGCATTGCTGCCGTTTAAAGCTCTCTCTTTTTTCTTTCCTATCCTCTCACCCCCAGTATCTCATTTTTATACCTGTCATGAAATGGTCGGGGTCAGAAGTCAGCACAGAGTGCATCATTTGTACATTGTGTCTCTTTTCCTCATGTGCCTCTGCTGCCAGAGAAATTGAACTTTCATCCATTAAAAATCCATTTATTGTGTCTTGACTTCACTGAACTAAAGAACAGGACATTTCATCAAACAGTACAGTTTAAAATCAAATTAAATTGTACTAGAACCCAGAAAATGTGACATGATAAAGACCCCGGCCATTTAAAAAATCTTTTTAAAGACCTTCCTGATTTCACTTACTGGTACTTCCACATGTCCTTTAAAGTTCAGACTGGTCAGTGATGCAAGGACTCGCCATGGATCACCTAAAATGATGCATTTTGTCTCTTTTTTTCCTTTCTTTCTTCCTTTCTTTCTTTTCCTTCCTTCCTTCCTTCCTTCCTCTTTTTCTCTCTCTCTTTCTCTCTTTCTTTCCACGAAGCAGGTGGTGAGCGCTTCTTACAAACTTGTGCTCTCTCAGGTTTAGCACCTGCAAGCTGAGTCTGGGTGTAAGTGATCCCCAGTTGCGATGTCCCTGTCATTCCAGTGATCCTGTATGTTGGACATCTACAGCGATGACTTGTGTTGAGCACTGTGTGTTTGAGTAACTCAGCAGCAAACCCATGAAAATCAGGGGAGGCAATGCTTGTCCAGTAAACTTCCCTGATGGCTTTTCAGCTTGGTTAAACACATTCCCCCAAAAACAGAGTTTGCATCGTATGTTCTTCCTTAACAACTGGCTCCCTTTATTGCAATATGTACCCACAGCTTGTAGGGGAGAGCCTCCCTTAAATATGGTTCTTATCCTAGTTACACTTTCCTCAGTGTTGATGTGCCACTGGAGTCAGAGAAGCTGGAGTTTCACAGATGGATTACAGAATTAAATTGTGCAACTCGCAGGGCTACATATGTGCAGAATTTCTGGGAGTCCAGGAATGAAACCGGGGGCTGAGAAAACACCCATCTTCCAGACCCAAGTGCATGGGCAACAGCTGGAATTTGCACGGCTCCTTATTCAATTAATATTCAGAAGCCACTATTGCATTTTCCCGAGAGCAAAGAGACAGTAAAAGCAAGCTGCTACGTCTGGCTCCACTGTTTGTCCTCCCCCTTACACAGCGCTGGGTTGTTTGGTTGGTTGTTGGTAGTGTTTTGTTTCTATTTTAACCTCTTATAAATATGTGTTACATTTGGCAAAGAGGCAACTGGGGACTGAGAAGAGAGCAGCAAAGTGGTGTTTCAGAAGCCAAGAGAGAAGCATGTTTGAAGTGAATTGCACCAGATTTTTGTTCAGATGGGAGACGCTTGATTTGGTTTTTGCTTGACTTGCTTTCATGAGTAGTGAGCTGCTGAGATGCTTGTTTGTAGTTAAGATCTTTCTAAGGTACGGTTTGGGTTTACAGTCTGACCAGCAACAGGAGGAAGGTTTACTACAGTGATAAATATTTATCTGGATATAAGGCTCACAATGTTTTTAAAATGTAAGCAACAGATTAAATACAAGTATGTTATCACTGCCTTTCATTTTTGAAAAATGAGGTACATCTTTTCACCTTTGGACTGTACTGTGTATTCTAAGTGGAAGCAGATTACAAAATTATATTTAGAAAACACCATTTATAGACCCTTCTTTTGTTTACATATATATAAGAGGTGTCCATTCTGTTTGTGTGCAGCAGGAATACAGCCAGTAGGGTTGGTTTTTTGGCTCCCAAGATGCTCAAATAGAAGATCAGGCCAGGGAATGTATTCCCTTATGGTGCCTTCTGGACTGAGGCATGGTCTGGCCCTTGAATTGCATGTTGTACACGGGCTCCAGAAGAGCTGATTCTCTGGCAAGGTGTTTTCTTCCTGCTCAAGGCCAGCCCTGAAGAGAGGTGAAAGATAGTTACTGAATTTCATAGCTTGTTACTGTCTTCAATGAGTAATTTCACTCTAGAAATCATTTATCTTTTCTTGTGAAGTATTGACAAGTGGCTGAAAGCTAAAAGGAGGTTGTGGAAGTCATTTTTAGTTTGCGATCAAAATGAGAAACTTTGGGGAATCTGGCTTCCGTCTTTTCCTGACCCACGAATATGAGGGCAGTGGCAGTGGGAAGAACTACAGTATTTTTTCATATACTTTGTTTTGTAATGCGTCACCTCAAATAGAAGCTTTTATTCATTTATTCATTCATTCCTATATAGGATGAGGAGATGCAGATCATTGTTCTTGGCTTTAGTGTTTGGCTTTTTGATTTCAGGATTTCCATGCACACCAGACGCATCATTTTAATGGCAAACTAGTTTTTTCTGGTACCTCACCATGGTTTAAATAATTGATTTTGGTTTCTATTTGTACCATTTTTTCTATTTTGACAAATTACTATTATGGTGTTCAGTTTTATCATTGTCTTATAAATGATATAACAACTGCTTGCAAATGCCCGTAAGTTTTTATTGTTGCATGTGAATGTTAATGACAACATTGCAGAATGGCACAGAGGTTTAGCAGAATAATGTTTGCATTTCCTCTAGTAAAATATCATACCATAGTACAATTCCTGGATAATAAAGCCATAGATTCTCTTATCTCTCTATGTCATGGTAATGAATCATGTACAGAGCTTATAAATAGAAGGTGTATGTTACCTCTGTGATATGGACAGATAGAATCATAGCTCTTCTAGATATTGAAAGGTTATGATTCATCCAATGCCTGGGAAAATTAGTGCCATCTCCAGAAATTCCAGCTCTTGCTTCCCACGATTGAATGGGTATTATGGGCTTCCTGATCATATATTACAATATGTGTGTACTGAGCAAGCAGCAGGCACGGAGCTGAAGTGCAAAGTGTTGGGAGTTTGAAGGATTTTTGGGCTTGGAGGAATCAGTGTCTTTTTCTCCCACCTTTTCTGGGTGGCAGAGTCAGGCTTCACTTATGCATAATGGCACCACAGGGGAATAAATGATATTACAAAGAAAAGTTTATATCAAGTCCTATTAATTTTTTTTAAATCCATTTCCTCCAAGGAAATACACTTTATTTCCTAAATAATTTCCTCCCTCTACAGCAAATTTTCTGCAAGATGGTGATATCTAGGCCATTGAGTAATGTAAGTCTGGACCTCTGGAGTCATCTGCTCCAAACCCTAAATCAAAGGAGATCCAATGAGATCAGGATGCTCAGGGACTTGTCATGCCATCACACACAAAAATTCCAGGAGCAAAACACCAGATTGATTCTTTTAATTTCCTCTTGTTAGTAATATGTTGTTGTCATACTTTGCGTCTTTGTTTTAGTTTGAGAGGGTATTAATGTGTGTCTGAATGGGATTAAACATGTATAAATCTTGCAGTGACTGATGATTTAGGAAATTGTTGTTTTCTTCAGCTAGAAGGTTTTACTCCTGAGAAATGCTCCTAGTATTTTTTGAAAGCTTAGTCAAAATCTTAGCATTAAATTTAGGTAATGATATATATTTTGCTAAAAATCTATCAAGCATTGATTTCAATCACTCTTTAGGAGAATGCAAAAACTTGAATGAGACACCTAACCAGGAATAAGAGAACGAGTTCAGGCACTTAACGCGTTTAAAATTCCTGCTTCTTTTGTTGAGGGATGGCAGGAATGTGGGACAAATGAAAAGCTTTGGGTCTGAAGCAAACCTGACACAGGAGAGGGGCGAGATGGCAAGGCAGGAGTAGGATAAGGCACGGGAAACCAGGGCACAGGTCTTGCCCTTTTCCTTCTCCGTTCCCTAGAAAGCCAGAACTGTGACAAAACAACCCAAAACAGCAAATCCATGGGAGGTTGCACCCTGCCTTTCACCTTTTTTCTTCCCAAGCCCACTGCAGGCAGCAGAGAGTTCAGTGTTTGTGTGGTTCTTCTCTCCTAGGAAATCTCAGCAGTCAGGAAAACAATCTTAGCTCTTTTAACACTAATGAAAGTTGAAGGCAGTAAACAAAATCATGGAGTAAATCATCCAGTGCTGACATGTCTTTTGGAAGCAAAGAGCCTTTCATTGGAAGATGTGAAATAACATTTCCGTCGTGTTTTTGCTCGTCTGATAATTAGAAGTGATTTAGGACGGCAGTGAAGGTGCCTCTAATGGGCACCTTGTGGGTGTTAATAAAAGGAAGAATACATTAAATGTAGTGATTTGTGATTGGGCTGATGGGGTTAATATTTTCTTAGAATATAGCTGGCCGTTTTTCTTCCAAGTAGCAATGTAATGTAATTATAAGTACCTTAGTAGATGGACTCAATTGCACCTATCATGAAAATTAATTTCAGGAACATGCTGAGGCTTTCTTTCATTTCTTCTTTATTTTCTACACTGTGCAGGGGGTAGCAGACACATACAAATGAAATTATGTTTGAACAGACCTCACAGAGGCCTGGCCAATTCCTGTGAATGACTGAAATTGAAATCTGTGGGAAAGGAGAACATTTCTTTTTACATTCCTTGACATGTTTTGCACCTGTAAAACTGCCAGTTTTCTCACATGCTCTTTCAAAGCACTTGACAAAGCTAGACAGATATCTCCAAATTGTAAGAGGGAAAAATGAAATATGCTGAGCTTTCCCAAAATGTTTCTCGGGAGTAACTGAGCTATGATTGCAGCTTTTCCAGTAAGTTTAGTCAAGCTTTATAATCAAGCTTCTTCAGCACATGTAAATGTTCTTACTGTAGTATTTCTAAGCACTCGAATACATAAATAATATTAATAATAATCTCAATAATAATCTTCTATGTTTTCCATTTTAATGCATGGCAAAATAAAAAACAATAACTGGAATTTATAGTCTTGGGATATAAATTTCTAAATTTTTTTTCTAAGTGAAAATCTAATGTATAGAACAGTTGCAAAGGTTTGCAAAGAATAAAAAGGACAAAAATCTGTGCTTAGTTATATTTTGAACTTTCACAAATAACTTTAGCCTTGGAGAACTTAATGGAATTAAATCAAATAGGACTCTCAGACGTTGCTCTGAAAATATATACACATATAGAGAGATATCAGCAACATGAAAGTGTTGGTTTGCTGCTGTGTGGTTTGAAACCTTAATTACCAATACTCATTAGCAGATAGACATCTGACCCATTAGGATTTAAAGCAGCTAAAAATAAGGCTTAAACCCATGGAGGAAGAGAAATGTACAACAGAACAAAGTAGTGAGTCTTGGTGTGTTTGAAGACAGTTTGTTGCATGCTTTTAAACCCAAAGCAGACATCCAGGATTAGGGTTTGTAGGTGTGAAAATGGTCTCCATTGGAGCTGATCATGTAAATCCCTATTTGGGAAGAATTTTGATGGAAGGTTTTCTATCAATTTTACAGACCTTGCATTCTTCAGAGAATTTGCTGTCTGTGCTTCCTACATATTAATATTTCCTGTTACTCTTATTGCAGGCTATAAGGTGTTAATGAAAGGGAAAAAAGTCTGGAAATTCCTTTCCAGAGAATCATTTGCATGGTGAGGGAGGGAGAAACACAAATATACTTGCAAGACGAGGCAGAACTATGCTGGAGTTCATCATTCCCTTTCCTTTGGTTTTCTGGAGAGGTGCTTAATGGTGTTTGAACATGACTGTATAGTGCCATTAATGTAACAATTTTCATTCATACAGTGCAACACCAGAAAGATAATCTCTGTGTTAAGTACTTTTCCTTTATAATCCCTGGAGAGTCAGAACTCTAAAAGCAAATATTGTATTTACCATAGACTGTAAAAGGGAAGAAATGAGGTTAAAATGCAAAGCAGCAGGGATAAAATAGAGTTCCTTTTGGATGTCTGCAGTGCTACTATGAATATACATGTACTCACTGTTATGCTTTTTATATTATCTCTAATTTGAAATAAACAACATGATTACAGATTAGATCAATCATGGCTTCAGTATTTCTGGCCAAAGCAAGAAAAGCCTGGATGTGCTAGCTAACAGTGCAATCGAAGCAGAGATTGTTTCACTGTTGGTGAATTGTTTAAGGATTTTAATTTACAGTAATGAGTGTTGTGCTCTGCATTGTAACCTGGCTTCCCATGTCTCCCTCTGGAAAACAGTTGCTGCTTGTACATACCAGAGGAATGATGATGCAAGGCACTGAACAACAAAATAGAGCAGTTGAATGCTGCTGCCTGGCATCTCTTCCAGAATAGAACTGAGTGGCAAAATTGATGCCTCGCTGTCCTTACTTTGTTTTTTACAGGAGCTCTGCTGGGAGCTCAGCCACTGTTGGAGACTGGGGGATATGGGAGTGCCTTTCAGAATGCAAGAAGTGAACAGATAACCAGTTCACTCCAGAGGACAGCTCTGCCTTGGCTACTGGAAGGGTTGAAGGATAAGATGACTTTTTCCTGCGTATGACTTGTGTGTTTCTTCTTATGAAGTTAAGCAAAGGAGCAACAAGGAGTGGCAGCTGGAGAATATCACAGGTGCTTGAAAGCAATTTGACAAAAACAGTCAAGAGAAAAAGAGGTCAACAGTTTACAGCACACTTGTTTTTGGGTAATAGTTATTCAGACTGGAAGGGAGCTGTTGGGAATTCAAGCAATGATCAGAAATGATAAAACATGGTGCTAGGAACCTGATGTTCAAACGCTTTGAAGTTGCTGTCACTTAATCTGCTTTCGGAATACTGCCCAGAAATGATGTAGTAATAAGGGCCAGCTGCCATGCTTGCCTTTCTTATTGGTGTATTTTTAGTGGAATCATCAGTTTAATGATGAACGAATGCATTAAATGCAAATAAAAGGTGTGTTAAGGACAATTCAGAAGGGAAGTGATAGGAAAAAACACCTGTGAATACAAAGGGAAGTAGGGGAATAGGGGGTAGTGCAAAGAAAATCTGGTCAAACTTACAGAAACTTATTTGAATGTCCAGCAAAATAGGTTTGGTTGCTTGCTTCAGATGGAAAAATGATGGGGTTTTTTTCCCTTCAATTCCCTCCAGGGAATGGAAGCTTTCCATGCTTTCAGTGTACATCAAAGGAGCTTGATGGACTTTCTCTTTGAGGTGCCTGGAAGCCTCGGCCACGTGTCAGGGTCATCTTTCTTGTGGGCAGCTCAGTTGGTATTGAGAGTAAAAGTCTGTCATTCAGACTGTTATTCCTGCAATCCAAAACTAGAGATTTTTGTCTGAATTCAAGGACTCCTGCAATCAACTGGATTTTATTCTTCTTTTCATGAGGCTGTTAGTTAGGCTGCCACTGCTTGAAACCCATGCTTAGTTTGCTCGTTGATAGTTCAACAGTAATTGTATTTACGGTTCATTTTGCTTGGATGCTCGTGACTCTAATCTTTCCACAGTGTCAATGGTACAATTCTCTGATGTACGTGTTCATCGTCCTGCTAAATGGAAAATCCCATTGCAGTTATGATTTCTGTCATCTCTGTGAGAGCTAGGAGAAAGGATGTTGTGGATGTTCTGTGGAAAAAGAGTGGGTGGTATGAAGTAGAAATACAGGTTGTGACCAAATCCTCAATCTTGTTCACTGTGTAAGTATAATTTAGATGTGAATCTCTATACATGTGAAACATTTCATCATATACTGAACCTCTGTTTGCTAAAGGAATGAGGTATTGGTTATAGAAACACCAAGGTGTTGCACAATCCTACTGGGAAGTGTAATAAATGACATGGAAAGCTGAAACAGTCCAACAAATCCAAGTAGCCACAGTGTTACATAGTTCTGTTTAATTTTTCAATGGGATACTTAGAATGACATCTTTCCTTTTATAAATGCCATGTCCAAAGGAGAAGGGTTTTCATAGAAAGCACTGCAGAACACAAGTCTTCCATTTCACAGGACTTTGAACCAAGAAGAAATATTAGTCAGCTACTCAGAGGGAAGTAGAGCAGATGAATTAAATCTTCATTTCATTTCTGTTGAGCTTCAGCAACTGAACTTTAATGCTTTTTAATTACATTTTGTACCTGGTTGGTGAGAGGGGCTATATTAAACCACAAATACCTTAACATCTGGGGCTCATTTGTTGCAAAATGAACACCATCTCCTTTAATTCCCTATTTCTCTCTCTGCTCTTACAATATTTGCCTTGTACTGATTCCCCTTGCTAATTGCAATCCATCCAGCACTGTATTGGAAAAAAAAAACATTTTAGTTGCATGATTTAATGCTTCTAAGTTGTCTTGTCTTTGCTGACTCATTGGTCAACCTTGAAAAATCATAGCAGTGCAAACATTGCAATGCCAGCAGAGGACTTGCAGGTTGCGCAGGGGACTCTATTACTGATTAGTGTCATTTTTTTTCTGAGTTGAAAGAGCTATTGTGTTTAAGGCCATGAGATTTAGAATTAGGAGTAATTAAAAACCAAGGCTGCTGCCTTTATATTTTTTTAAATATGAAGGGCCCCAGGAGTCTCTGTAGTCATTAGAAAATCCTATTCTCGTGCTAAGCCTGTCCTTATAAGCAGTTCTGTTGTTGGCTTTCCTGAATGTGAAGCGGGATCTTGTTGAGAGTAGATGATGAGAGGGGGGAAATATCGTAAAGGCACAGGAAAAAAAAGGTGATTTTGTGTGTTTGGGGGGCAGATATTTAGTGTTTGCGTGGCTGCTTTGTAATGTGTCCTTAGCAACTGGCTTTCTACTCTAATGGGAAAAATAGATGGTGGGAAAGCATTCAAGGAAAGTGGGTCACATTTGATCCATGACCTAAAAGGAAAAGTGGGGGAAGGGAATAATCAGCTCAGATCGTTAATGAAGTGAAAATTTATCCTTATAAAGCTCATTCATTGCACTGGGTAAAACTGCTGTTCTGGTGTCTTGGCTGTGTGATAGAAAATGCAGCTCCCACTCTCTCAAAACACAACAATTGCTCCGTGGCTTTGTGTTAAAAGAAAACAAAAAAAAAAGTTGTTTGTTTTAAACACTCCAGCAACACAATGATTAGACATGACAGTTTGGCTGTGGGGCCTTCCTTTCAGTTCAGGAAAATGTAGAACAGAGCTGAGCTGTCCTTTCCTAGTAAAAATGAGGTCATTTGTAAAGCTTTGTGTACATTTCTGCAGCACTCGTGGAACAGAGCTCACAAAAACAGCTCTCCTGAAGCCTCGCTCCTACCTCCACCAGTGCTCCCATTTTTAAGAAATGCAGGCCCATTGACCACGTAAGATGAGGAATCAGAAGCTGTGATTTAGATGAAATGGCTCCTTAAGGATGTATAGTTTTGATTTAACTGTCAGTGCGTTGCCGTTGCTGACTCCGAGGTTTTACAGCTGCGTGTGGCTATAGGGAAGCTCCTTGTAATCTGTTCCTTCTCCATGTGGGCTGTGTATGTGCTCTGAAACAAGCGAAAATACTCTGTCAGGCTTGATTATTCTCTCTGTTACATATACAATGTATTGTATACATTATATTCGCTAATCCCGGTTGTTCATAAAAATGCCCCAGGCAATTAAAACTTATTGAATAATAATTTATTTTATGTAAAAGCTAATACTAATTTTCATGCCCAACTATTTTTCTCCTACCAATCAAATGCTATGTAGCTGCTAATATTTCAAGGTAGTTTTAATTAATGTCTCAGCCTAGTGCAAGTCTGTGGAAGAATGCATCATTGAATTCAATAAGAAAGGATAGCAAGGCATCTACTGGATAAATGCCTAGAAAATATAGAGTAATGTGAGATGTGAGCTGGCACATTAGAGTTGCATTCCCCTCTACCTTGAAACTTCAGGGAACACTGTCCATGCTATCCAGGAAACCCCCCAGATTCTCTGACCTTCTTAGTAGAGCAGCAACTGTTTCAGCCAACTGTATTGATATTCAGAGCAATCATGGAAAGATGGAAGCAGAGAGAATTAAAGAAGCATTAAAGATCTTGGGCTCATTAATGAAGGTGCTTGGTAGAAACCAGTAAATTAAAAATTCCTGACTTTGTCTGCTGAGTGAATTCAGGCCTGCTGTGTCCCCTTCTCCCGTTTATTTCTTAGGTGTCTATTAAAATAGTCTGAGAGTGTGTCATGTTTCCTAACATATGAAAATAGTAGGAGAACATCTGGGCTTATTAATAAAATTAGGTCTGCTACTTAGAAAGCAGGCAGCATTGTTTGGGGCCTCAGAGATGTTCTTGCAATGCAAATAGTAATAGTGGCTTTGGAAAGTACTTTACTTCTGCTGTATTTCATAATATTCAAGCACTGCCTTTAAAAGAAAAATTAAAATTGCATCAAGTTAAACAAAAAAAATATTTAATAAAAGGGTTTGTTGGGTTTTTTTTCTTTAGTAAAATAATGGTTCAGCATTTATGTAGTGGTTTCCTCTGAGTGTTTCAGAATTCTTTGTTGGGATGGGATCATAATTCAAAGGTGAGGGAGATAAGCACAGCAAAGGAAAGAGACTCACGAAAGAGTGTGGCTGAGAAACAGCTTTTTTTGTTGCATAGTTCTCTGCTCTTTACCATTAGACACACTTCCCAGCTTTGTTCTTCTATTAGATTTTGTCTTCTCTGAAGGATGGTTATAGCAAGAAAACTGATGTGCCTTAAAATAATCTATGAGTAATACCCCTCTCAATTAATTTGAAATTGCTTGAGTGAAGCTCTGTGCTCAGTGTTCAGAGCTGACCTGCTGCCCAGCTGGTCGCTGCCTATCCTGAGTGATTGTGTGGGCACAGGGCACTGATATCCTTCCCTGCCTTAGACCAGAATGAGCATGAATCCACAGCTCTCAGTGGTGGGAGTCAGAATGAAAATTCAGGCTTCGTCATTTCTTTCTCCATATCTCTTACTTACAGTGACAAGCCCAGCAGGTTCAGCCTTCAAATCATTAAAATAAATGTTCATATTATTAAAATCCCATATTTGATGCTTGGATTCCCCTCGGTTTCTTATATCAGGCAGCTGAGACCTGTGAGCTTCAAGTCTGTATTCTTCCATTGCCAGCATCCTGGTCCCTCCACCTGCCCTGGGGCAGGTTCTTCCCTTTCTCCATCTGTTGAGCGAAGGTGCTGATGACCATATGACCATACAGACAGGGGTTATATGGAAAAACAGTTGGAAAAGGGCTAGAGATCTTAGGGAACCACATGGTGTTACTAATCCTCCAGCTTTCCAAAGACTTGTCATCACAAATAAGAGTTTTCCACTTTCAGGGGCAGGAGGGAAAGAGAAAAAAGAAGGAAAGAAATTAACCCTGTGGTGTGATGACAGAGATTTCTATAAATCACACTGCGTTTCACACTGCTGCTGACAGCCAGCCAAACCTGAGCTGGCCAAGTTTCCACAGGTCGAGTATGTTACAGGGAGCTTAAAAATACATCCACGACTGTTTAACTACCTTTCCTCTTGCACAAGGGTATTGGAGTTAAGAGTCTTTGTCAATTATGGGATGGTCAAAATCACATGGATGGTATTCCTGGTTTTTTCCCATCTCCTCTTTTCCCACTTCCTCTGTAAAAATGCCAGCAAGTCCCTAAGACCCAGGTTCATTTTTGCTTGTGAATAAAACCTCCAGAGCAAATAATTATGCACTAGGATAAAATTTTGTCCAAGGAGTACAGTTTAGAAGTTATCCTTTTAAATTTTTCCTACTACAGTTATGATGACCTTAAAAACATGGGGTTTTGGCAATTTTTCAAGCTGAATTTTCCTTCCATTTGGCAAAACAGTTCCAAATGGCAGCCCTCTTTTGTTTTCCCAATGCTGCATTTGCATAGAATGCCCTTCAAACTCATAATTAAAAGTTCTTTGAAGTCGGAAGTATCCTCATAAATGACTGCCATATGACTTGGGAAGTGTGTGTGCGCATGTGTGTGTGCTAGGGCGTATTTTTGTTAGGATTTTTCAGGGTATGTTTATTAGGAGTTTTTCTCATTTTGTTTGTTTGAATGATGCCTTTAAAGGGGGAGTTGCTCCTTTCCTAATTATGTGTAGTTGTTTATTTTCTTGTGAGCTTCAAAAGAGCAGCGCAACCGGCAGAGCAAAACATCTTAGTTGCCATAATAGAGAAAAAAATAATGACTAAATAAAGTCTGTTTATAATGAGGGTTTACTTAAAAAACTCTGATTTGGTGTTGACTGCTTGTCTGCTGGAGCTACTGACCTTTTGTATAGCAGGTCTCTCTTTGGATGTAAAAGTATAACAGTTGGTAACCCAAAGTACAAAGGAAAACAAATCCTTTGAAGATGCTCGAAAACACATTGCAATGGAATTGATCGATTTCAACAAGTGAGAAATTAAGACAACTTGGTCTGTTCTGCAGCGTGTACAAGGCGTTCCACCCGGCATGCGTGTGGTTTTTTCCATTAAAAATTGCTCAGTATTTTGCCTTCACATCCAGTTTATTTCCTTTAATCTACGTACCATGGTTGCACATCTGGTGGGACCTGGTTCTGCCACCATTTGACCCTGGCAGGAGCGTGTAAGTCTTACTCATCTGAAGTTGAAAGCCAGACTCAAGTTTTGCTCATTATTCTGCCTTCCACAAAGCTGGCAGAAGTACCTGTGCTCCTACACACAATTGGCTACTACTAGTATTAGGTTTTAGAGGTTTTTCCCCTCCCCCAAAAAGCAACAGAGTGAGTTATAAGTATGTTGAAAACTCACTGGGGAAAATCACTTTCTAACTATTGTCATTTTAGTAGCTATCTGATGAGGTACTTAGATTTTTCTCATTTGTTATATTGAGGAGCAGTTAGAAAAGATTCAGAAAAAGGGAAACTTCTGGATTTTTTAAGCTTCCTTGTAATACAACTTAGAAAAAACCCCTTCTATTGATTTTGTTGTTGTCCAGGAATCTGATCAGAGCTGAGGTCTGCTCTGCAAAAAGACTGGGCACTCTTTCGACTCACTTTTCTGCCCCCTAAAACCTGTCTGGACAAAGATGACATCTCACTGGAGAACTGGGAAGCGTTTTCCAGAAAACATTCACGTTTTCCTTTACTAAACAAGCAGAATTTTTAAGAGGTAGGAGGAGCAGAGGTATTTTGAGGAGAGGAGGGGGAAAAGAGAAAAAAACCTCTGCCCCTAGTCCCCCTCCCTCACTGTACTTTTCGTTGAAATGGCAAAGTCAGCTTGTCTCCTGTCCTGCATGCAGATGTTTGGTTGAGATACAATTTCATAAGATTATACTTCCCAGCAACATTTGAGAGTTTCCCCACAATTCCTGAAGTTTTCCCCACCCACACGCTTTAATCTCAAGCCTTTGGAGGGGTAAAGATTTTCTTCTTTGTTTGCTTGCCTGTTTAAAATTTCACCTTCCTCTGCTGCTAAACCAAGCCTGATCATGATTTTCAGTTTCACCATTTAATATGTAGCCCCTCTAACACTCCTCTAATTCCAGAACCTTGTTTTCTAAGACGGAGGAGGAGAAGATGGGAGGATTGACACTCCCTGAAAGAGTTACACAGGCAGGCAAGGGACTGAAATTCCCAAAGCCAAAGAGTGGGATGAGAAGAGATAGGACCAACCACTAGCACCTCTTGGTTGTCCAGCCAGAGGCAATACTGCCTCATGAATAGGCAGAGAATATCTTAGCACATTTTCTCCACCTGCAAAAATTTCTGTGTGGTTCTCTGGGGTGGGATTGCCCCACTCCTGCCCTACTCCTGCCTTCTGATAGACTGCCAAAATGAACCCTCAAGTACAGGAATGGACAAGCTCTTTCCCCTTCCCGTGGCAGGGTGGAAGTCCATCCTGGCCAAATGAAGAGCTTGACTCTGAAATAAAGCAGGATGAGCTGCATTTCCTTCTGTTCTGCAGAAATCTGCTTTGTCACTTCTTTGACCTCCAGTTCACCAAAACCTTTCCATCTGTGGGAAGAAAAAAGTTGGCTCCAGCCCTTCACAGATGACTGGCAGCTTCTCCAGCTTTTACAGACTTGGTTAACACAGAAGCAGATCGAGACCACGCCGTGCTGTCATCTGCAGAGCTCCCGGCCGTTGCCCCAGCAGTATCACGTTAAACTCCTAGTGTATCAAGATGTGGTGGAGCAGCCACCCCGATCGGAGCACGAACGACACCTGAGAGCTCTGGGGGCCGCGCTGGTGCGTGCGCTATTCGCGTTTCCACTGAGGTCGGCATCTTTCTAACAGCCCACTGCAGCTGCATTTGCGCATTATTTGCGCAGCTTCAAAGTGTCTGGTGAAGCAGATCCTTCCAGCCCCACGTTGTGAGGGAACAGGAGTCACACCACGCAGGAGCGTGTCTGCGTGTGTCAGCAAAGTGCCTTTTCAGCCCGAGAGCTGAGCACAAAAATTTCAAGAGGAATCAGGAAATTAAATTTTGAATCTGCATCTCTCCTGTTCGTTAGGGATTCATCCGTTCACACGGACGCAACATGCCATTGTGTGTCTTGTATCATCTATATACACAATTTCATTTTAATTTTTTAATATTGTCTTTCCCTGTTGTTGGGATTTTTTTTTCACTCTTTTTCTGGACAGGTTATACATATGCTAATAGAAATATGCCTATTATTTGAAGCATAGTTCTGCTTGTCAATGAAGCTTCATTAACACTGTTATCACTGCCTGACATTTATCTTATAATTTTCCAGAGTTGACTGTTACATCTCCATGGAAACCCAAATTGCAATTGAAACAAGTGAGATAATAAAGGCATCCACAGAGGATTGACAGTATGCAAGCCCACAGTGTTTGCAGGCTACATTTGTTTATAGTTCTTTAGATAAATCCCTTGCAGTGGAGATTTTTATTACCTGTCTCCTATCTTTCTATGACTACTGCTTATTGCAAGCTTTAGAGCAATGCTTTTTTTTTTTTTTATTATTTTGCTTTTTAATTAGAGCAATAAATTTTATTGGACTCGGCAAGGGAGGCATTGAAGATGTAAATTCTAAAGTGATGTTTCTGGGATGAAATATGAAGTTTTTTTATATATGAATTTGGCACTATATAGACTAAGTCATTCTTATGTTGATTTTCTGGGGTGTTTTTTAAGGAGCCAAAACTTAGGATCATGGACTCTTTTGATTTGCTGACTCTTTTTCAGGATGCAAGAAGGATCTTTTTTTCTGTACCTATGGACTTGAGCTCTCTTAAGTTCATGACTCTAAATCAATTTAGATGGTGCCTCAAAGCAAAGAGTCATGAAACTGGAGTGGGTCCAGAGTGAATTAATCTGAAATTAATTTGATTTTGAAAGGCTCCATCTGGCTGTGTTTGGAAAAGGCATTTAGACAGATATATAAACAAATGATCATCTGTATTCTATATGCCAGATGTGGTGTCAAAAAAATGAAGAAATGCTTTATAGAAAAGAATCAGCTGAGGAGTATTTTGATATAATGATGCTCAACTTGTTGAAATCACAACTGCATCACACTTTGGACAATAATATTTTCTTATATTCAGATTTAAAAAGGGGAGAGCATGGCTGAGCTTGATAGGATTTTTTGTTTTAAGTAAGAAAATTGAGTGTCACAGTGTGCTCTAATGGTCTATTTGAGATCTAACCAAAACTGGCTAAACAAAATTGGCTGTGCCCTTAACATGAGCAGGGCTGTGATCTTCCATTCCGTTTTTAAGGAAGCTATTTAGGTAAGGCAGCTGTGTCGGGCATAAGCCATTGGCCTCCCTTCTCTTTGGACGTGGCTTTTGGGCCCCTGAAAATCATTCCCTGCACTTTGTGGAGCTCAGCTGGGACCAGACCTGAGCACGTGTGTGCATGCGTGGGTGCCAATCTTCAAAAACACTGGACTGTAAATTACTTCTTGCAATAATCAGTTGATTTTAGCTCACAGAAATGGCTGCATTTCAAAACAAATGTGTGGAGGACACCTTTCCCATGCCCTCCTTCTCAGCTCCCGGACATGGTTTGTCATAAACTAGATAAGACCTTGCAAACCTCATAAAAACTTGCCAGTAACTGCCAGCCTGGCTACAAAACTTGCTGAAATAGTCACATCAGTAGCTATCAAGTAAAAGGAAAAAAAATTTTGAAGCCTTCATTGCTGTCTTTGAAATTTTGGGGCGGGGGGGTGGGTGAAGATAGAAGGGAATTGAGTAACAACTTTGTAAATTTGGAGCAATAAGTGTTTGGAATGGGGAGAGAGAGACTGAGGTTGTTGACAAGAAAACAGATGGTCCTACGTGTCCTGAATTTCAAAACCCTGGTACTATTCTAATTCAGTTGTTGACATGTCACAAATACATAAACGTTTGGGTGTAATCAAATACCGTTGTGCTTTAAAAAAAAATAATACCGATAAATGTTTCCTGCCACACAGAAAGAAGAAGTGTGCTTCATTGCAAATGTGTGTAATCAGCAAGGCAAGGCATTAATAATCCACACTTTTAATACTGAGTAGTCAGCTACTCCAAGCTCAACTTCATGTGAAAAAGTGTATCAATCTGTGCTCCAAAACGGTAATGTAATTGTTCAGGTGCATAAGCTCGCTCTCATGTTACTGTCCAGTTTACATGATGCAGAGAGAAAAAAACCCTTTTCAGTTACAGTCCCTTTTAGACATAGCACAGATATTAATGCCCCAACGAGATTATAAGCAAAAAAGTTGTTGAGGAGCAAAACAAGAATGAAACAGTAAGTTGCAGTAGTTGCTGTAACAGACAATTAGTTTAGACTCAGAAAAAGTATAAATTAGAAGCCTTTGTAAATGCTAAATTCTCCAGGACTAAACCAGATGTGCAGATGCCCATCTGGGAGTTGGTCAACAGAAAACAGATATTTGAAAGTTATAACTTAGGTATTTCTTAGACTTTTCACAGGGCATATAGTGGTAGAACAAGGAGAAATGGCCTTAAACTGAAACAGGTCAGGTTTAGATTAGATGTAAGGAATAAGTTCTTTGTTGTGAGGATGTTGACGCCCTGGCACAGGTTGCCCAGAGAAGCTGTGTCTACCCCATCCCTGAAGGTGTTCAAGACAAGGATGAGGCTTGGAGCAACCTGTGATAGTGGAAGGTGTCTCTGCCCATGGCAGGGGAGTTGGAATAGATGGTTTTTAAGGTCCTTTCCAACCCAAACCATCCTGTGATTCTCTGTCTTAACTCTCATGGGACTTTTCTTAGAAATGCACCTACCTTACACCTGATGAAGACAGTTCCATTCTTGTTTAAGTGTTTAATGCGTGGAACAAATTCTGCCCAGAAAGCAAAAATTAATTATTGGGTGGTTGCCTAAGCTGAGCTTTACCTTGCAGAACATTATTGTTTAGCAGACTTTGTCAAACCTTGAACTAGTTATGTCCCAGAGCCTACAGCAGCCTGGAAGAACAAGGGTTGGGGGTTACACAGCCTCTTAGTTTATATCTTTAAGCACTTATTTTAGTCATTCTTATCATATATCCCAGAAATTTTTGATTCTCATCCATACTGGAGCAAAAAGGGAAGCAAACTCAAAGCAGTCGGGGTGGGGTGACTTTGACTTTCTTCAGCCATTGAAGGGCAGGTGTCTGTCACTGTTGAGCTTCTGCTAGTTTCAGTTTAGTAACATCTACAAGCCACTGCAGGCAATCCTTAAAGATACTGAAAATCAGCCATTGCAAGTTTTATCAGCACAAACAAAAAGATGCTGCCCAGTTCAGACATGTACAGATGGTGTGTTTAATTGTTTGCTTCCGCTATTAGATGAACTAGCAGTGATATTTAATTGGTTTCCAAAATAGAAGACTAAAAAAAACAAACCTCCTCCCCTCCCTGTTTGCTTTCACTCCTGCACTCGTTCACTCTTGTTTACATATATTTTAACTTGTATGAGTTGCTCCACTCACAGCACATGCACATCATTAAGCACTACTGCATGTTCTAAAAAATAATTTGCTTGATAAAAAATAAAAAGTAGATCCATACAGCATCAGTAAGAGCTGAGATATTCTGAGACATGTAGGACTTTTTTAAAAAAGTTTTTTTAAGATGTATTTTTGAAGGTGTGTTGTAGCAGATGTACAAAGCTTTTGCAAAGTTAGTTGCTTGACTCTGTGGTTCTAGGAATTACCAACAGCATTACCAACAGCACAACATTAGAATATCATCTTTTGGTAGGTTTAAATGTGTACAAGGTTAAGGTTAAATGTGTTCAGGGTTAAGTTGAAACCCCTGCCTTAAATCAAACTGGTTTGTAATAGAGGTGGTGCAGGACCACAGAAGCTGAACACCTGAAGAGCCACCAGCCTCCAGAGCTGAATATTTAACTTTGGTGAGCAGAAATCTGAGGGCTAATTTTAGGAAGCTGAGAAGCCTTAAAGCACAAAGGAGTGTATGTGCTCCAATGTGCCCCTCCAGCTGAAAAGGGAACTGCATTTTAATATAGCTCTTAGTATGATTTCCTTTTGTATCCTTGATTTCTTTCTGTGATACTGGTGAGGAATCTGCATCCATACCTCTGAGAAATAACATGTTTTATCTCAGGTGGGATCAGCTCTCTTCTGATGTTTCTCTAGTCTGTATTTTGTTTGGTATTTTTTCCAATTCATATTGCCCTTAGTATCATGCACTCTGATGTATCTGCTTGAAAGGCACCTTCTCTCTGCTGCTCCTTCTCCCAGACCAAATTTATTACCCATCAAACTTTTTCAAGGTAGGAGGTTTTTTCCCCCCATATTTTCAAATATTTTTTTCCTTTGGGATAAAATGATACATCCTTACCTTACCTAAAATTTATATTTAAGGCATTAAAGTCATCACGTGTACTAAATTTCGAATTAATCAGAAAACAAATATTCCACATACTAACAGTGGTTTGCTATGGTTTGTATGATGTACTACATGGAGAGAATTAGCAAGTTGAACTACAAGAAATCACTGATTTCACCACAAAAAAATGACTGTGAATTCTAAATTATCAGGGCAGTAAAAAGTAACTCATTGTCTTAATGTAAAATTACACTTTTAAAGATAATTTCTGCCAATGTGGGGGCAACACAAGAAAAAACATCTTTGCATTTACCACCGAGTGCTTACACAAGCACTTGAGTATTATTAGCTATCGAGCAGATTCAAATCTGAGCACTGACTGCCAGGTATTAAAAGCCATCAATATTTTCATGTAGTTCATGTGTGTGTGAGTGCAAGTGCAGTTGCTCTCTGCTGGGTGGATGAAGAATTGTTCATCTCTTTTGTTAAAGTCTTTATGGGGCTGTAAGATGGATTGCAAGACTTACAGCTGCTCAGTTGTTAGCCCTGCTGATGGGTGCAGGGAAGCCTGGAGATAATAATTCTGTAGACTTTACTGCCTACATGGGACTGAACATCCTGCCATATGAGGTTTTTCTCATTGGGCATGATGTCAGGGTCATTTAGCAATTGCTGTTTAGGATATGTGTTATTTAATAATAATTATAAGTGTTATTAGAGTCTAATAGTTCTGCCAAAAACTGTACAACACGCTACAGCAGAGGCAGTTAATGATTTTTGAAACATCATCTTTCCTCTGAGCTGCTTTTGAGCAAGTGTGCTGCGAAAATGCTGATGGGCCAGAAAGCATCTGGAGATGACTTTTTTCCACCCAAAACTCAGAGACCTGGTCATTTACGGCTTAAAAATGTTGCACAGCTTCTTTTTCTGTTTGTCAGAGGTTCTGGCCCTTGTTTTGCTGGCCAAAATCCAATGTAGGTAATTACCTTCTGTGTCTATAAATTGCAACCCCCTGCAGTTTTCAATTGGGTACGGTATTGTTCTACCCTTCCTGGCTAAAATTGTTGTGCGATAATGCTCCATGTCATTAAACAGCTGCCGTCTGTCACCTTACGATGAAGTCATTCCTCTCTAAACAATGAGTTTATAAAGCCCTTTTGGGCCCTTCCAGATAAAATTTGCTCGTAAACCAGCAATTATGGTCTTTGGAGTACAGTAAGGTGATGCTTGGTTGTCTCTCTTGACAGCAGTCAGAAGCCTTCAAATGGGTGTTGTCCCTTTTGTCAGCTTGTGTGATATCCTGGTAGTGATGCCACAGCTCGGATGTAAATGCTTTATTTCTGTAAAACCTTGATGCCTGTGAATGCCTGTGTGCTGGGTTGGATTTAGTTGTCATTACACTCAGAACTCGTTTGTCATTATGTTCTTGTTTTGTTGGCTCTTAGAGGAAATTCAAGTATCTTATACCATTGAACATGAAAAAGGCAAATCCTTATCAAAATGGTAAAACCACAATAACAGGGTCAGGGTTGAAACATGAATTAACCAGAAAAGAACAGTATGAAGGTTCTGGGTAGGGTTAAAAATAGATTAGAAAAACAGGTCTCATGTAAATCCGTTTGGTCCCCATTAACAGCTGTTTTTCAGCACCTGACTTGACACTGGGGTCATTAATGGAAATGAACGTGGATTAATGCCAAAGCTCTTAACAGTGATGAATTTAAGAGAGCCTGTTTTGATTCAGAGGTCATTTCTGAAGGCTACCTCTCTGTCCTGAGTGGCCAGTTCACGTTTAGCAGTCTTGCTGTAATTAAAGATGTGAATGGGAGAGACATAGAAGGCATCTACTAGGTTTTTCCAGTGCTCCTGCTGAAGCAGCAGAGATATTAAAACAATCTTCAGCTCCTCAAGAGCGGCCCTGTCAACTTCTGAAATGATGGAATGGTAGTTAGGTTATTAGAAGAAAAATTGGCACAAATTGAGAGAGAGGATGCTCTGGCAGCAACCACAAGCAGCCAGCGACTCAGTGTCTTAATCTCTGCCCTCAGGCTGCTCTCTGTGATACAGATGACACCTTGTCAGTGAAGATGATGTGCTGGGTCACCCCTGAGTCCAATGGGCTAAATTGGCCATGGAGGGAAGGATTGCTACAGTGTAAAGCCAGCAAGCCATATAATCTATTTTTTTTTTCTTTTATGTTATCCTTTGGGTACTGACAGTAATTACCCAGGGACCCCGTTCTCATTAGTGTCCCCTAGACACTACTATCTCTATACACTTGTGCTTTCAATAGTCCTAAGCTTTCACAAGAATTGCTTTGCTTCCTTCTGGAAAGTTTTACATCTCTTCTGCCTTATCACTTCCTGGGTACAGGAGAAGGGGCAGATGGGGGAAGGAAGAAGGCACTTCCTCTGAGAGCCACTGTGTTGGCAAAGAGAAATTAGTAAAAACCCTACAGCTGTTAGCAGCCAAGAGGTCTTAGTGCAGAGCAGTTCATTGGGTGATGATGAAGGCTGGGAGAAGATAAGGGAATTCATCTTTGGCAGAGATCATTTGCAAAGGATCGAGAGTATTTGGCTGGATTTTGTATTGCCCCAAGAAGCTCTGTGACAACTGAACCATCAGGCAGGTGTGTGTATTCTTTTGTTCCTCAGTGGAGCCTTCAAGTACACTGCAGGGATCAGATCCATAGAACTTCTAAAATAGGTGGTTTTTTCCCATTGTTATGTCTCTGCCTTTTTATTCACTTGCTCCTTTTGTCTACATAGGCTCTGGTCCTACACTGGCTGCCAAAGTTGGGTGAGGATGCTGCTGCAAGTGTCATTGCTGCAACAGTGCTCATGAGCTCCTCAAAATCCCAACAGTGAGACTTGGATTCCCTCTCTGAGGTGCCTGAGAGCCTTAGTTTGCACTGAAATCAAAAGAAATAGAATTTAGGAAGGAGCCCAGCTGTGTTTGTAGAAATTAATGCCCCCTCCATGGCCTGAACTTGTCTGTCAAACCCCCAAAATGTTGGCAGCTCAGTCAAGTCCCTACCTTGTGGTAGAAAAGTATTATAAAGAAAAGCCTAAATTATGCTTGGTTTTTCCCTAACTCTGCAGGAGTTAGTGGATTGACAGAGCTGTCAATGGATGGTGGAATTTAGTCTGGAGAAGTTTTAATGACTTACTCAAGTTAATGCAGGCAGTGATGAAACCTGTCCCCTGGAGCTTTGCATCATCCTTTACGATACCTGTGCCTCAAGTCAGAGCCTTTAACCATCTTTAGCCAATAAAGCGCTTAAAGAATATGATCAGTGTAATTCAACTTTGGTCCCAACAAAATATAAAAAGGGCTTAAACATTTTGTGAAATTAGAAGAGATCTTGGCCTGTGCATAAACCTTTAGCTCAAAAGAAGAACTTGATGCTAATAGGGCCTTTAACATGAGAAGACAGGTATAAGTGCTTGGTTTTGTGGTTTCCTAAAAATTGGCTGATTAGCAATGGAAATTTTGGGGCTCTTGGTGGTAAAGGTGGTTTTGGTGAAGGAAAAAGCAAAGGGATAAACTTGATATTCTGTATTAAACATGACCCTAGCTGTAATTTTGGTCTAAAGTAGCAATTGTGTATGGATTTCTTAAAGAAGGGATCCAACAGAGAGAATAGATGAAGGGCATAATTTAAAACTGAGCTCAATACATTTTCTCAATGCAAACAACACAGAGAATAAATGAAGTGAAAAGTCAAGCCAATTTCTGAAAGAAAATAGTTGACCAAGCCCAGGGCAGAGCTGGGAGCTTAACTAAACTTCTACCTTTTCTTTCAAAATAATGTGTAAGCGTTTTCCCCAGTTATTTTAAGCTATGGGTCAGGGATTTTTCAACCTCTCTGCTAGGGAGGTTGTTTGACAGATTGGGTTTTACGTAAAGGAATAGGAATTGAAAAGAAATAATGGAGTGATTTTTGAGAGGTTTAAGTGTCATGTAGGTGTCTACTGCTCCATGAAAGTCTTGGAAGTTGTTCCCATGGAGTATCACTCAAGTGAGTCAGTCATGGTTTTTCTGTTTCTTGGCAATTTTAGGGGGGTGGTTGTTTGGATGGTTGGCTTGGTTTGGCTTAAGTGTTTGTCTTTGTATGGAAATGCAGTTTCTAAGGTCTGGAGAAGTCACAATTTCTCTAGGTGTGCTTCTGACCTGTAGAACTTACTCAAAATGAAGAGCATTTATAAGACGAGATGTTGGTACATGAAATGTAATATAAAAGTTTTGGACCAAATCTTTGAGTCTCTTACTCAGGCAAGATTCCCACTAGAATAGATAGGAATTTTAGCTATTTATGAGTGTGATAAATGCTGTTGTCTGCTGATCCGTGTTGAAAGCACTTCACAATGTATGATCAGACTACTTGGTGGTGGTGTAAAATGCACCTTTAATATAGCTTTCTCCTTCCTGCCTGTAAGCAGGGAAAGTGCTAAAGTTAATGCAGGCATACTAATGTGTTTAGGTGAATTATGCTTTCAAGGAGATGAAACACATGCAACTAAATAATTTGTCTTCACACAGGTTATAGCTGGGAGACAGGGGAATTTCACGGGGTTGTTTTCTTCTTGCCACTCTTAGATTTTTTTTTTCACATGTAAGATATGATTTTCATCTGGTTGTGCAGATTCTAAAGTCTTCCAAGTCCTCCGGTGGGCATTCACTCCTGAGCAATCATCAAATGGAGAAATTCTAATTAAAGCCAAGATTTTTGAAAGTGACAGGCGGCTCTGAAATGCCTGAATTCTGCCATGATCAGCTTCTGACATTGCTGCACACAGGCCATTTGCCCCCTCTCCCTGGTGGAAAGATGGGGGGATGCCTGAAAAGTCATGCATCATTAGTGTTCTTTTTTGAAACTGAACCATCAAAAAATTATCAGCACTTATGGAATTTCTGGCCAAGAAATTAGTTGAAACTACTGCCCTTAATTATCAATAATGCGGGGTGGGGAAGGAGGGGTGTATTTTTACTCTTGTTCAGTATTTTAAACTATTTTTTCTTTAGAAGAGTACAAATCTTCCTAAACCATGATCTATCATTTGTCTCCCAGATCAGATTATTTTTTGTTCCAAAGTTCTTTTCCCCTGCAAAAGTGCGGTTGTTTTGAACTTGGATATAGGATGTACATCTGGAGATCAGATAGGCTAAGAATTTACAAGGGGTGAAAATGTTCAAAAATTTGATCTTCTATTGCTGGGGAAAATAACTTTTTGAAGTAGTATTTTAATTTCCACAACAAAGTACGCAATTTTGTCACTGCCGTCTCTTTTTGAATTGTGCTTTTTTTTATGGCAGCAATAAACAATGTGCTTTAAACTGGCTCTCTCCAGGCTGCTTTTCCTTTTTAAAGAGCGTAGGCAGCTAATCGGCAGCAACCAGCCACATAGCTGGAGTGTTTTCCATTCTAGGCAATATCATACTAATTTGATGCACACATGGATGCTTCACACAATCTGCAGATTCATCGCTGGCATCTTGCATTAGTCATCTGACAGATTGCCAAATGTTTCATACTCCTTTCATGTGACTTTATTACAAAACACACACACACAGAGACACACGCACTGCCTTGTTTCTGCCAGTAGCCAGTTTAGTGAGAATTCACTGCAGTTCTGTTTACAACAGCCATGGAGAGAAAGCTGCACTTATTTGCCACTCTCCTCTGCCTAAAAACGCAGAAGTCCAGGGTTGTGTTGTGCCGCTCTCATCTTATATAATGACATTAAGCAGCAGCCTGCAGAGAAAACCAGACTCAATGAAAAATGTAATACCATTGTTTTTTGTTCGTAATACTTATGCTATTAATTAAATACCAATTTTTTTTTTCTGCTTTGTGCCAATTGACATCATCTTCTGCATCTAGTGCACATGAAAACTGCGTAGCCTCCTAACTTGCCTTCTCTTTTTAATCTCTTTCTAGTAACGGCACAGCTAACAAGATGAATGGAGCTTTGGATCATTCAGACCAACCAGACCCAGATGCCATTAAGATGTTTGTTGGACAGATTCCCCGTTCGTGGTCAGAAAAAGAGTTAAAAGAACTTTTTGAGCCTTATGGAGCTGTCTACCAGATTAATGTTCTCCGAGACAGAAGTCAGAACCCTCCCCAAAGTAAAGGTACAGTAGTTGTGCTCTCTTTGCTTTCAGTTTGTTTGTTTTCCCGATAATCTTGCTTGCCTTCAGCATTTCCAAAGAGGTTTGCATCTGGGCTCTCTGTTTTGTAGTATGCTGTGTTGAGCATGCAGCAGCCCTAAGAGGAGAGGACTCCTGAATCCTATCGGATATTGCCTTCCTCCTCTTCTTAAATTGAAGTTTAATTTTCTGTTATCTGGAAGCATGCATTCCAACTGTGCAAAAAATAACAAAATATTGCTGTCCTTGTTTAAATTATCATTGCCAAGAAATGTGGAAACGTGAGCAGTTGCTTCCCAGGATTAGCTCATGAAAAATATCATTTTCTGTTTCCTTTAATTTCCTGTCATTGCACTCCAGGTGGGAATTATTTTAAGGAGACAAAAGGGAAAAATGATAGTGATGGGTTCTTGTCACATGATCGCTCCAGCAGCAATAAAAATTACAAATAGTCACCCTGCCCTTTTTCCAAAATCTGATTTCTTTTCTTAAGTCCTGTTAAAGGATTTTTTTTTGGCATTGATATTGTTCTAAATGAAAGGATTAGTTTTGCTTCCTACATTTTTTCTATACGCATGTAAAGTATTTATCCCTGACTATATTGCTTCCTTTCACCATGTATATCTGTGCTCATTTAGGCATGTGAGAGTTTTCTGTATCATAGCTATTTAAGTGTGACACATGCTTACGTGTAAACTGAAAGTGAGTATTTTCTTTTACAGAATGCATTTTTCCCCCTACGTAGCTGTATATCTTTATTGGTGCTTCAGGTTTGGTCTATGAAAGCATTGCTACCACTACAAATAATTAGCGTAGCTCAGAGGCAGAGCTGAATGTTAGTGTGTGCCCGGCTGTAAGGTTGCTGGACAGTTATTCCTTCTTACTGCACTTGTGCTGCTGAGTTTAAAACCTTCAGAGCTCATATGCTATGCAGAATATCACAGAATTATTCTTTGGGCTAGCAACAAGTTAACAATGCAGAACAGTCCTCGCTGGAGATGAGAGGTGGCTGATGTTGTGGGAGGCACACAGCACAGCCTCGGGGGCTCCAGTGCTTTTGGGCAAAGCACTGCCAAGGCTCAGCATCTCTTCCTTGCCCTGGTACATGGCAGAGGATCCTCTCGGTGCCTTCTTTTTCCTGCCCAGTTTAAGCAGTTGGGTGCTTTGAGTGACTGTGGTCCCTTTTGGGTTGCTTGCATCTCTCACTTCTGGTTAAAAGACTCCGGTGCATTGGTCTCACACCGATGTCAGTGAGGGTGTCCAGCTCACTGTACCTTGCTGCTAATCAGGTGTCTGCACTAAATCACTCTTTCCCGTCCCCATCCCTGCAAGTGTTCAAGGCTGTGTTATGGGAACGACCTGCTGTAGTGGAAGGAGTTCCTGTCCATGACAAGAGGGCTGGAACTAGGTGGTCTTTAAGGTCCATTCCAACCCAAACCTTTCCATGATTCTGTGATTCAGAAGCAGAAGGTATTTCTGGTTGGAGGGCTCCAGTGCTTTAAGCCCCCCCTGCCATTTCCCAGGACTGATGTATTGTAGCAGGTACCCCTTACTGTGTTAGCACAGAGCCCTCACCAAATGTCTTTTTCTTGTAATGCTGGATAGGAGAGCATTAAGAGGTCAAACAACTGGATTTTCTGCAGTCCAGGCTGCTATGGATGAGCAAACTCCTCCTTAGTTTAAACTACTAAAATGCTGAACTATGAGGCTCGTCCATTTGGAAGGAGCTGATTCCTGGGTCACAGCAATGCCTTCCCACTAAGCAGTAAATGAAGTGAGAACGATATAGTGGTTAGACAGAAAAAAACCATTGATTCCCATTCCTGTAGTGTTTCCCATTACACTGTACCTGTCCATCAAGCAGCTGGAAGGCGTAAGGATGAAGCATAGGTCATGCAAATCTTTGTAGACTAATTATCAATGTTTGTAGTCCCCATATACAACATTCTTTTTGAAAGGTGGCTGAGTTTTGGGGATGCTTTTTGCTTGGACTCTTTTCAGCCATGCAGAGATTATGCTTGTCACTTCAGGCATTACGTGTTAATTAATGAGTAAATGAAATTAATCCTGAAGACAGGCAAAATAACCTTCACACTTACTTTTCCCTGGCACCAGCAGCAAGCTCCTCTGGTGGTCAGCTTTTCACTCAGAAGCTTTGGAGGAATGTGTCTCCATGCTGTCTCTATTCTTCCTCTGGCTGAATCTGACAGCAAGGTTGCTAGAAACCTCTTGAGTTTCTTGTGGATATCTCCTGACTAGGAATGATCTTTATTTTCTTAATCCAGTTGCACAAAGGAGTCCGTGTGAGAGATTGTTAAGAATGCTAGAAACAAACAAACCAAAAAATTGCCCTGAGAAATATCTCACAGTCTTCTTTTCATCACAGTGCATGAGAAATACTTCACCTATGCTATCTAACTGGCATTTAACAATGAAACTAAGTTTTCTTTGGAGGCCATAGAATCATAGAATATCCTGAGCTGGAAGGGACCCACAAGGATCATGGAGTCCAACTCCTGGCTCTGTACAGGACAACACCAAAAATCACATGTCTGAGGTGGAGTCAAACTCCATGTTCCTCTTCTGTGTAAATACCCACACATTTTTATTTAATTTGAGTTGGGTGGATTTGGGTTGTGCCAGGCATTTTTCCACCTGCTGACCCTTTGTATCACCTCCAGTTTTGTAGAACGGTCCATCAAGGGGAGTTCACGGTTGGGTGAGGCAGAAAAAAGTCCATTTTTCATTTCATTGCATGGTTGGGACTGCATGTCAGGCAGAACATTCACAGCCTGATGTCTCACAGAAATTTTTTCTGAATATGCTGCAAGCCATGAGCTGCAATGAAAGGAATGCAAGTTGGTGTTACTACACCACATGGGGGGGGAGGCAGTTCAGTTTTGCTCTTTAAAGAAAAGCATTTTGATTTTCGAAAGATTTCTCTCTTCTCAGACAAGGGTTGTGTATTTCTGTGAGCTTGGCCAAAGGGGCTCCTCTAATTTGGACAGAGCTTTTCTCTGATGAACTGTTTATGAAGCTGCAATCTGAGTCTCTCCCAATTCTGTCAAAAATAACCATAGGCTGCTTCTCTCTCTCCTGCTGTTATTCAGACTGTCTTTCATACCCTCCAACGACAGACGGCCTAGTTCATGTCTTTCCTCCTTTTTTGTGTTGCTTGCCAGCTCTGCGAAGCTGAGGCTGGAGGAAGACAGGTAGAAAGCCAAGTTTACCTCACGCTGGAAAACTAGAGGAAAGCCATCTTAATTCCTCAGATATATTGATACCAGTGCAAATGTTGAAGGGTGGCTTTATTAATTTGGAGCTTCAGGAATGGCTGCATTCTAGGAAATTCTTCATGCTTTCCAGAGCTTGCAGTTCTCTGCTTCTTTTGGATGTGTGAAAGAGCTCAGCAAAGTAATTTGACTTTGTGATTATCCCCTGTTGTTTTGTAAGGCTTTTTCCTCTTTCTGCAACAAGAGAAATCCAGGGGATTAGGTAAACTAAATACAAAAGAAGAAAAAAAATAAACAGGGGGGGGAGGGGGGGGGTGCTGTGCAGGGAATTCTGTAACATTGAAATAAATAACACCTTTGGCTTCTGGGGGGCTATGGGGATTCAAAGTCTGGGCAGATCAGCCCTCTCTGTTCCCAGTCCAACTTGCTCCCTTTATATAATTTATTCTGTGTGGATAGATGACTTTTTTCCAGGGCAGTTGTTAAAAAGGGCTTCTCTAATGCCCCAAATGCAGTGAGCTCTGTATGAAGGCAGCATACACTGCCACAGAGATCTCTCTTCCTCCCCACTGTTTTCCTAAGCCAGAAAGATTTCCTTGGCTACTTTGGTTTCGGAGTCCAAGTGCTGAAGCAAGCAGATGGCACAGGGCTACTTTTGCCTTTTGAAATGCAGCAGAAGAGTCTTGGGCCAGATCCACTATGTCCTTTTGGCACCTTGCCTCTATTTCAATACCTGACAATTCTTGTAGGGCTCAAGGTCCCCCAAACCAGCCTTTGTGCTGCCATAGGAATGGGCAGAAAGCAGGGAACGGTACCCATGTAACAACTGAGTCGGTGTTTGCTTGTAGCCTTTTGCAGACTTTTTATCAGATTAGAGGGAGGCTGCTGAGTGAACAAGGATGTGCTGTACTTAAAGGCCAGTGTTTATTATTATCCTATTTAACATGGTAATTTAAGTCTACCAGGAAGCAAGGAGAGGAATCTGATAATGAGGCATTCATCTGCTGCATACAGGAGAGACCAGGTGGGCAAGGAGGCATATAGATATCTAGAGATATATATGATATAAATGTGCATATAGGAGGCAGAAGTTACCTCTCACAGGTCCACATGAACACTGGTTAACTTTTGAGATTAGATTAGTTGCATCATGAGTACATTTGCTGTCAAAACAGCAGGATGTGTGACCACAGCCACTGTGCATCTGTGTGGTAGGATAAATTTTAGTAATGGTGGCTGACAGATATTTTGGTATTATTGGAGACTTGAAATCTTTTCCTGCACTGGATTAAAAAGTGCCTTGCCTGTTATTTTTTTAGCGGGTGTGTTGTACAAAGTTTCACACAACAAAGACTGGCAAAAGCCAGATATTGTCATTAAATACAAGTAGAATGGAGAAGAGTGAATGATAAAGTTGAGTTTTTAATTTAAAGTTTCTGACTGTAGGGTGTTTAAATTTAAACCTTAAAGAATCTTAAATCTATCATTTTTAATGGGCTGTAAATAGCATTGTAGAATATATTCCAGATGTGAGCTGATTTTTACAAAAGGTAATTCTTCCCCGAGAAATCCAATGGAGTTTTTCAAGAAGTGAAAGTGGACAGGTGTGAAATTGTCCATATAATCAAGCTGGATTTCCCAGGGGCATTTCACACAGTGTCACATGGGAGACTAATCCATGCAGTTGCTGGTGAAGCAGAGAGGGGCCCATTTCCAAATGGAGAAAGGAGCTGGGTAGATGATCGAGGGCAGATTAGAATGGGGAAAGGTTATGGGCCAGGGGGAGAGAGGGGATGATGATTGGAGAGCAACAGGGACTGTTATTGGAGATCAATACTTTTTCACTCTCTATGTAAATGACTTTGACAGAATGCACCACCAACTTGTTATCCAACTTTTTGGATCATGCAGGAGGGACTAGATGCGGGAGAAGCCACCTGATAACCTGGAGAAAACAATCCAATACAAAGAAATTCTGCTGGGTAAAACGAACCGTGAGCAAGAAGAGTAAATTGTATTTTGAGGGAACACATGTGTTGAATGAGCGTATTTTTCAAAGATCTGAGAGCAGGAGAGGATTTGAAGAGTGCACATATCATAAAAGGACTGACGTGATGTTTTGTATCCGTGTGGTCAAAAAGGCACAGAAAATGTGAAGCTGTACAAATGGAAGCATTGAATAGAGCTTTCAAGGAAATACTGCACCACTTAAAGAAGGATTTTTTTTAATCATGTTTAAACTACAGTTACCAATATTTAGTACCATTCTATAGAAAAGGGCAGAGGTCCAGAGAAGAGCAGCATGATTTTGTATGAAGTCAGGAAGGGTTGAGCCATGGTGAAAGGTCTAAGAAGGTTAACTTGTAAAGGGCTTCAAACATTGACTTACAAGAAAGCTGTAAGGGGAAAAGCTGAAGAAGAATATAGGACTGTACCTTGGTTTGCAAAGAAAGAGTTATAAGGGGATACAATTGAAGTTTCTGCAGTATGTTGAAGTGTATACCAAAGGCAGGAATAGATAAGCTCTTTCAATTAATATTAAACCCAGGGACTGCACAGTATAGGCTTAAGACTGAAGAACAGCAGGCCAACAGAAAAAAATTCAACCTCTCAAGTCAAACTTTCTTCCTCCACTTGCAGAGCAGGGAATGGCTTCCAGAAGAAGCAGTGAGAAAAGTTCCAAAAGAAACTTTCCTTTTGCTTGCTTCCATTTAGTGTTTCGAAATAATGCATCTGGAGCAGGACGTGACGTGACTGCTCTCCCCTCTTGCAAGTACAGCTTCACCCCACAAACAGGACAAGGTGCCAAGGCTGTGATGGATGCAGTTGTCAGTGGCTTAGCTATGTCCAGCACGAAGAGGGGCTGAGATTGGTGTCCCCTGATATTTTTCCATGGCTTTGAAGAGAGGGAGCAGATGAGGAGAGCATCCCATCGTGTACTTGACTGCAAACCTGTTGCCAGATAAATCAGTCTCACTGAATCTTCCCTTCATTGACAATGGCAAGAAAGTCAGCCCCTTTGATAGGAAATATTATCACAGCAAGCCCCACAGACAGAGCAGAAGTAGTGGAAGGTATTTGTGAAGACACTGTAACAGGAGCAGGGGGCTGTAGTTGCAGAATGGGAAGAGTAAAGGATGGTGGGGGGAGTTGGGTTTTGGGAGTTGATTTTTCAGTTGTGGTATTTAAATACAGAGACAGCACAAAAACTTTTCCTTAGCCCTGTTTCTGAAGTTCCTGTATACAGCACATGAATGACTGGAGCTGTAGCAGAATGGGGTTTTTTTTTAGTCATCTTTTCCCTCCCTGTTTTTATGGTATTTATCACGGTGGGAGCTTGGTCCAAAAATGAGGACTCTAGGTATTGCTGTAAGAAGTTAATAAAAATAACACATCTCTAAGGGATTAAAGCAGATCACTTTGGGGCTCATTGGCTGCAGTTTCACAGCAGCTTAACTATGATTTACAACTGCATATGAATTTTAAAAATTAAGCTAAGACTGTATAAACACATTATTAATTACATCTATGCTGAAAAAAAAGCATAAACTTTAACTACATTAATTTGTTTAGTTAAATTGGTAGAAAACCCATATGCAGACCAGCCATGAGAAGAGCAGGACTTCATATTCCAGTTGTGGTTCTCTCTAATGTTCATGTCTGATAAATACTTGGGGAAAAGCAAAATTCAGTAAAGGGATGCTTGAAAAGGGCTGTTTGAATTCCAATTCAGGCATGGTACAATGTTGACAACTTAAGCACACTATCCAGCATTTACTTATGGAATATTTTAGAACAACTTTTAAAAACAGTCCCAAATATTCTTAAATACTAATGTGTAATCTGTTGTTTGTAAAGACATCATTTCATTGGGGGGAAAAAAACAAATGTGTAGGCAGGCTGTTAAAACAGCCTGAACTTTCAGTAAAATTGAAAAAAACCCCAACTAATCAAATTGCTTTGTTGAATGTGAATAATATGCCAAACCTCAGTTTCTCAAACATATAATCTCAAAGGCACAAATTGTAATGCATGGAAAAATCTAAGTCAAGTCATGCACACACTTGCACGCAGGAATTAATCAATAGATATAACACTGAGACATAAAACACAGGCGTGTTTAAGTATTTTCAAGATTGCTGCCTACATTTAAAATATATACATTTATAAAAGTGCCAGATACTGTCAGTTTGATATTTATGGTATCCAGTTTTTTTAGTTGAATATTAAAGCTTGCATCAATGAGATACGGTCATTTTATGACATTGTTGTGGCACTGAAATTCTTTCCTCTTCCAATTTTCTATTACATAAATAAACACACAGTATTTATCTGCTCATCACATAAAAAATTATGTGAGTTTTTGTTAAAGGATGGTGGCTTCAAAACAAGCCACACAACCCTTCTCTTGGTATGTAGCATTCCTAATTCTATTCAGTTCTAATATCAGAATCATTTGCTCCTAACACATGAGGAGGTTTTGCAAAGGATTTGGGGATTGGACTGAAATCTTCATGCACTTTGGCAAGGAGCTCAAAGGAAGAAAACATTTGACGACTGATCAGTGTCAAAAATGAAGTGTAATTGGGAAGCAGCCTTATGGGCATGGATTTCAGCTGTACAGCAGGTTCCAAATCTCCCATTTCCACTGCAAAAACAGTGTTTTACTGCTTTCGTCTTCTGCTCCTGTCACCCCACTAGTGTCAGTCACAAGTGCCTGTGCACCTATATGCACAAATAAATAATAGCCTAAAATTAAAACCCACAATGCAGGAAGATTTCCTCCTTAAAAGATAGAGGGAGAGGCTCTGAGGCAGTAAGAATTTCTCTGTCACTGCTGAGATGATGTGAGAGACATAAGTATTACAATGATGGGTCACAGTAAAAAGCTAAAGACCACATAAAACATTTTCGCATAAATATGTCATCAATTTTGCTAGTTCTTAACATGAAATTTAAACCCCAGGAGGGCCCTGAAAGGATGTCTGCTATTCTTTATAATTTTGAAATGCATTAAAAGCAGATATGTATAGCATGTGTAGCAGTGTAAATTAATTGCTAGTTCATTACTTCCACCTTCCCTGCACCAGACCTTGTCACCCTGTGGTTTTCTGTGGGAGCAGTGTAGCAAGACGGCAGGGGTGGTCACATTTTGGGTCTGGCAGGACCCACAACCTGCTCAGTGTCAGCCTTCAGTGATACAGATGCTGTAAAAGGATGTGCTGTGCCAGTTGTGGAATTAGTTTTTTTACAGACATCAGTTTCATAGTGCACTGTAACCATCAGCATATTTCAAAAGAATAGCAAATAACTCCCCAAGGATAAAGTCTGGTAGTGGTTTCTAAGCCTGGTTTGAGCTTAACTCAAGCCAGTGAGCTGTGGGTGGAACGCTGCGTATGCCATATAAATCTCCTGGTCCGTCTGTCTTGGGAAAGAATGCATTTTCAGGAATCTGTGTCTTTCTAATTGCTTATAAAAACACTCTGAGACAACCCAGTGAATAAATTAAATTTGAATGTTTCCACTGGATCTTTTCAGTTTCTCTCTGAACCTAATTACTGTCTAATCTATGCCCATGAGTATGCAGTTTTAAGTGGGACGTTAGACTTTCACTCTGCAGATTAAACTCTGTGGTGCATAAATTCATCATTATTTGTGGAGGAGAAAACTTCAGTGTCTACTACCTTGTGGTTTTAATTTAAAGTAACTACTGCATCTGAGCCAGCCATTCTTGTAGAAGAATAAGAGGAGCTGTAAAGAGGTGGAAGATATTTTCTAATAAACCGTGTCTCTTATTCGCCCAACTGAATTGGGAAAATTTATGTTTCAAACAATAATTAAACTCTCCTTATAGCTCAAAATGTCACGCCTTCAACTGCAATTTTAGGGAGCTGTACCACAATAGGGAGTAGATTAATATAATGTACTGCATGAAACTTTTTGCTGCAAGGATGAGTGTGGCACCGTAAGGAGCAGCGCTGCTGCTTCAGCCAGACATCTCAAAGTGTTTTGCAAATGGAGACAAATAGCATCACTCCATTTTTACCAGCTGGAAGAATTGAGATACAGAGGCCTGGGGGGACTTTTCCCAAATTTTTTGAGTCACTTTGAGCAGGCAGAGAATAATGTCCTGTCTATGTTGGTGTCATTTTGCCTAAATCAAATCTGCTCCCTTCATTTTCAGAGCGTGAATCCCTGAGCTGGTTGACACAAAGATTTTGTTATGTTAACACTGCCCAGGTGAGATCTGCATTAGTTTATTCACATATTAATCAGATCTGATGAGAACTGCAGTTAGAAAACAAGTGTGGAGCAGACCCAAAGGTACCAGCTCTCACTCTTCCTATGCTCCCCCTAATTAATACAATGAGTCTTAAACAACAATCTTCCTTTATTATTTGCAGATCATGGGATATAAAAATCATTGTAGATTTAAAATGGACTATATTAACCCAAATAATTCCACCAGGACTTGAGTTTCTATAGTGAAAAGTGTTGTGTTGTCTCTGGCTCAATTAGATTTTTCTCAGTGTCAATTTTAATTCACTTCACCAAAGCGTGGGGGAACTCTCAGTGGAAGGGAAAATGTTGCTTCTGAATGAGAGCCTCCTGTAGCCCACATTTTATTTAAGAGTTTTAAAATGCTTCGCAGTCCCATGTTCTCCCTTGAACGTCTGCTATTGTGTGCCATAAGAGCTGAACAAAATTGCTTGGTGTTTCTTAATGTGACAGGCATCTGAGTCTGAGCAGGAGGATGGAAATGGGGAAAGCATCCTTGGTTCCCTCTATCTAACACTAAAAATAAAATTTAAAAACTCTTGGTGAGACTTGGCATCCACATAAATCTTTCCCACCCTTCCAAGCACCTGCCCATGCATAAAGAGTAGTAAAAACTTGGCAGCAGGGTTTCCTTTTGCAGAGCTGAGCTCAGGACAGAGGTTGAGTGGCCTCAGAAGTTGTTTTGTCCCCTTTAGATTCAGGTTTTCCCACCTTCCATGGCTGTCAGCACTTTGATGTGTATTGCTGGGTATGCTCTGCTTGGTGCAGAGTAACACAAAACTACTATTTCTTCTCTATTTCAAAAGGTAAAATCGAGTAGATCTTTTTTCTGAGGATGTTTCTCATTGTGAGAAAGAGAAGACAAGAAAAAGAGCTTGTGATAGAACTGTCAGGGAAGGTTTACCCTAGAAAAGGGCCTGAAATGTCCACTGTGGATATGTAGGACTCTCCAAAATGCTCTTTGCCATCATGTTCAGCAGTTTTCTCTACCTGTCTCCAAACTTGTACTTCCCATATTTCATTACACTCTCAAGACTTTGGATTTATGGGTACTTGGGCGCACTCACTGAAGTTTTACTTTGTGTTTGGGTGGGTTTTGTTTTGTTTGCTCGTGTTTTTTGGCTAACATCTCCCATTTTCCAGTTTCGCAAGTGATTGGGACTGCTTTCCGGTAAATCACTGGGCTACCTGTAGGAAAACAGCTGGGACTGTCACCAAAACCAGTCTATTGGGTCAATGGATGTGAACTTCTTTTCTGATTCAGACAGAAGCTGATACCAGAGTGGTGCTTAAGTGCCCCACGGCTATTAATAATGCCAGCTTTTGTATGAAAAGCATATATGAAATTGTCTTCATGGAGAACACCTTCATGTTTTTCAGAAGAGCTGTGCAAAACACTCTATGAAAATTCAGGTTTCCAAATGTGTAATCTCCCAGCCTTTTCATTTCCAACAGTTTTAGCTTTCCAGTTAGCATGTGATTCCTTTCTGTGCTGTGTTACTTGCTAGTTCTCACTTGGGTATATATTGAGTTAAAAGGTGCTGTGTGGAAGTAGGGAACTTCTACTATTACTATTATTATTATTATCATTATTTAGATGCTGCAGTTTAAGTAGTTTAAAAAAAATATCAAAACTAAAGGTCAGTGTAGCCTGTAGGTTTACACATGCACAGTATAAGTAACCTTCAGAAATTTCCCCATGACAAGATAAGTGCAGCAATTATATTTAAATGAGTGCCAGAGAAAATTTCACTGTAAACTGCATTAGCTGGAGAGTGTGTGCTGTAAGAGGATTTAATTGAATTAATGTTACTTACTATCAAAAACTCCATCTAGTGTATTGCCAGGTCTTCTTATTACTAAGAATAATATTTGGCTCATAAAGACCCCTGCTCAACTGAGCACACAGTCCTGATGACTTCAGCAAGTGATTAAAATTAGAGCATTTCCTTCACTGCTTTGCTGAACAGGAGCAGGCTGGAAGCTGGGAGCAGCCACTGGCGTGTGTACTGAAATCACCGAGCCCTTTAACAAGGTTCTTTGTGGAGATTCCTCTTTCCAGTCGTTTCCCAAGTGTCTAGGGAGGTGTGATTTTGGCGTGAGTGTGCTTCCCAGTTTGAGTGTGGCTGGTTTGGGTCATGGCTGCGCCAGTGATGGAATTGAGCATCAAGTCTGGGTGTACAGGAGGGGCGTGGGGTGATCCACGCTGGGGCTTGGAAGCCCTCCACAAATAACAGCAGTGATGGCAGAGGGATTTCACTGAATAATCCTGGTGGTATTTTTAATGCTGTTATTAATGCAGGATTCTCAGTCTCACATTATACGGATGTGCCACAATGAGATCCAGAGAGGTATTTTGTATGACTTCCTACATAAAAGCAGAAATGCAAATAAGCTGCATTTACATATTCACATGATATAAGTGGAAAGCTCAGACGCGTGGAAACGCAGGGACATAACCAGAGACATGCTTCAAACAGGGATAAAGATATCCATAGTTTTCCAACTCTTATGTTTTAACCATTAAGGAGAAAATGTGATATATTGGATGTTTTTGCAGAATATTTTTGAATGTCAAAAATCCCATTGAAGCCTGCATCTCCTTTATGTTTGATATTATTTTATTTTCCTTTCACATGCATTCTCTAAAAAGCAAATACATGAAATCCAACCAAAAAAAAAGCTTTTATTTTCCATTCATTCAGCAACAAAAGCAACAAAGAAAGAGGGTTTGAACAAATTTTTTATGAAAATTGGGAAACAGTAGAATAGTTTCTACAACAACTTTATTGTTGGCTGAATCAAATGGCAAAAGTTTTTATTCACCTACGTGTCTTATATTTTAATAAGCCGCATGTCACTCCTAACTTCATCCACCCGTATTTCTGCATGTGGGTGGCATTCTGGTACAGTCAGTGAGGCACATGCCATTCAAAGGAGTTACAATCTCCTCTTTGTTTTTGTGGTGTTGTTTTCGGGGAGAAAAAGAAAGAGTAATTGCCCGTGTTAACTGATGTTCATTACACAGAATTGTTTAGCTCTCTTAAAAAATCATTGATCTGCTTTTCCCCCGTGAAAGTATTCAAGGTCTCAGTTCACAAAAGAGAAATCAGCATATAAAGCAGCAGCCTGGCAATCTGTGCTGCAAGGTGCAGAGTGCCATGTTCTGTGCAGAAATGTCAGCAGAGTTTGCTGTCTTCAAAGAAAAAAAGACAAATATTTAGTAGGGATGAGAAACATTATTACTGTTGCAGTCAGATGTGATTTTGGGGAACAATCTGTTTAAAAGTAGATGCTTTTTTTTCATACATTTGTATGTAGCATTTATGATTGAACATTTGTTAGATAACATCTGGCACGAGCTGTTCCTCTTTCTCCCGAAGTTTCACGGCTTTGTTTTGTATTTGAGAAGGATATTACAAAAGGTAATTTGGTGTCTCAGTCCCATTGGTATGGTCATGGTTTTAACTTTTGAATTACTCCCTTGAAATAGGATGGAGGAGGGGGGAAAACACCATTTGGGTGTTTTTAATAGGGAATAGGCAGTATTTGGATTTCACGGCGAGCGCCCATGGTACATTGTGTGCATGCAGCAAGTCAAAAGTGCAGCTGCAGACCAGGGTCCATGAGGCACAGATAACAAAGGGACCCAAAATCTGGGGCTCCAGCCTTGTCCACATGCTCTTATTATCATTTACTGTTTGTATTGCAGATGCACGTAACAGATTGTACAATATGCTGTACAAACAGATTGGTAGAATGATCTTTGTCCTGAAACACTGACAGCAGAGCTGAACAAGAAGGATTGACAGTGTGCCTGCACGGAGAGCTGCACAGCCCAGATGCCACAATTTTGGACCCATGTCCTCAACAAAAGGGCTTTGTGCATCTTTGGTGAAGCAAAGGTCTGTTCTTGCTGATCTTACTGTAAAGGGCTGAAATTTTAAATAAGAATTAAAAGAAAATAGCACAAAGATCATTAGGGAGCGAGTAGGAGAAGGGAATGTGCCTACTACTCACTTTTTTTTTTCTTCTCATCTAACAGCATTTCTTCTACACTTGCCAGATCGAGTGTGTCAAAGGAGCAGACTTTCAAACTTTGGGTAGTTGCTCCCAGTATTGGAACAAAGCCCCACCAAAAAAAGGCTAGGGCATGCAGGGCTGAGGCTTTGGTGACCTGGCTGGGAGAGGCACTGCTCAGGGAAACTCTGACACTTTGGAAATTATAGGGAGAGCAGGCCTGCAAACTTGGCTTGCTTTCACTGGGCTGCCCAAACAGGAAAAATTCTAACACTTAATGTCTTTTTCATCATCCAGGGCATGCAAAGAGATCATCTACTTATGCCCTGCATGGTTAAGAAAACCAAGAATTGCTCACTTATTTATTGAAGTAGCTAATGTGCATTTCAAAGTGCCTTGGTGTTGGCTTGTGGGGAAAGGAGGAATGAACATTAAGATTAATCTCAATGAAAATATTTTTGTGGGAATAGTTTGCTCAGTGAATCTAGACCATCTGCAGCTGGTAGAATAATGATATAAGCCTGTTTATACGTTTTATTAAATCAATAAACCACATGAAAATGGAGGTGTTTTGGATTGTGCACACAGCTTTCAGAGGAACTTTGCTTAGGGACGAGAAATTATTTTGCTATTTAGAAACACATTTGTTTCTCTTTCATGTGAAAGTGCTCTCTCACTAAAATTATTAAAGAAAACATTTTTCAGCTCTGAAGTATTGCTGATATTTTGGCAGTGGCTGTGGCCAGTAGTCCAAGGGATGGGAACTGCTGAACATTCGGTATTTAAACAACTGGTGTTGACTTTGCGGTTAAAGAAGTTTTATGACTGGATCAGACATAACACTGGACCCATGTGGTTTCTGGTTTGAGGTAAGACTGTACTGGAACATGCCGGGATCCAGGGCTCAGCATCCCAGGCTGCTCATGGCTGAGCCACTGTGGCCTTTGTCAAGAGTGGCTGGTCTCTAAATCAGGTGAGAGATTTTGAGTTCCAGGATGCAAAGGTCTCAGGTTTGGAAATCTAACTTGAATGAAAAAAAACCCTGCTAGTTCATCCAGCCTGTTGTCTGCCAAATCTACGCTTGTTCTGATTAATGCATTCTTAAATGTTTTGTCCAATTTTATTTGGAAGTGGACCATGGGACGCTCTTTCCAACTCCCCCCACGCCCCAAGATTAAAAGTTTTATTATTGTACTGTAAACACACACAGTCCTAACATTTTTTTTTTTGTTTCGGTCACCCCATTTTATCTATTTTCTGCTGTATAATCTCACTTCTGTGCTAATATTGATGAATTGAAGGGATGCATTTTCTGTCATGTAAAATAGTACTGGGGATAAACTCTGCCTAGGATTTTGGCTGACCCCTTCATCAGGCTTAGCTCAAAAATTAATTTGTCATTACCCAGGTGCTATGCACTAAGCTTTATTGGCATAGAGGAGCGCTACATCCTGTATGTTCTTTGGAAGGAAAAAAAGTGATCATATAATCACTGAGACAGTAAACAGTCATTTCCAATCTAGTAATATTTTATATGAACTGGCACTGTATGTTGTATATCATCCATCTTGCTAATCCTTGTTCCACATTGCCTCCCACTTGAGGCCAAGAACATTACAGCTGTGCCAGAGAGTGGGTGGAAAAATAGCCTTATTATTAACCTAAGTTGAAAACATAATGGCTTTTTGAATGTCTTCATTCACAGATGCAGTCACACTAAAATATTAATACTCTTAAGTACAGAGAAACAGAACTTTCATTTAAAATCCGTTGTCCATGTGTGTTGCGAAAGGGAAAGCCTTGAAAGTGTTGTGAATGCCCTGCATCTTTTGTTTTATGTTTTATCCTTTAAATGTCAGTTTTCTGTAAGAAAGGAGCCAAAATATTCTTCAGAGTAGGTTTTGAGCAATGTTGCTGCCATCACTAACATTGCCTTGTGGTAAAGGAAAAAGAGTTTCTCCAATTTTCTCTTTGTCTTAGAATACAAATAATAACTGGTAATAACTGAGTGGATATTGGAACACACATAATGACTTTTTAATACCATGATCAAGAAGGGCAGCATTGCCAATGTCAGAGTTTGTTTAAATCTCATCCCCAGAGGGATCAGAAATATTCAAGATGCATGTGTTTTCTGGGAGGAACCGTCACAAAGAGTAGAGGAGAAAACTGCAACCCTCGTCTGATTAATCTTCAGAGCACCCCAGGATCCCTGATTTACGAGCAGAAATGAGGGACCTAGCAATGAAAACTGAGTAAATTTGCAGCACAGCATCATTGAAAAGGCACAGAAAAAGGAGGTGATGTTCTTCTTTAGTTATAGTTGTGGTTTGCCTTTCCTAACTCTGTAACTCACTGCTGTGTATATCTTCACAGGTAAAATATTAATCTTCCAAGAACCTCTTTAGGAGGTGTAAAAATTGCTCTTGAAGATTTCTCAGAGAAAAAAAGAAATAAGTCTTGATTGTACTAATTTATGACTAGCATGAAAAAATATCCCTTCTTTAAAAATGGAAAATAAAAGGATTAAAACTTCCAGTATATCAGGCCATGTGTTGTAAATTAGCCTAATTGTTTTAGAATTCAGAAGTGTTTCATCATTTTAAATTGGGCTTGTCTGATATTTAGTTCCACATTTTTTGTAACTCTGCAGGACTAATATGTAGCCTGTTGTTGCACATGAAAAGCTTTTTTTATCCTAATTTTTAAGACTGATGGAATGAGAGGAGGTTGACAAGTAATCGCTTAGTTATCTCTGTGTCAAAGCTTATGATATGCTTTATAGTGAAAATGTGCAATATGCAGTTCCAGAAATAATTTTGCTCTACATTATGGTTTATCTTTCTGGCATACAGCATGCAAGAGTGAGTAATGCTGAAGTCTGATAGAGGATTTCAAATTCCTTGGAATTATCTTTGAGTTTCGCCTAATAAGTCTTAGCAGGAGCCAGAATATTGTACAAGATAGGGGCCCTGATATTAACAGGACTTCCCTCCAAGCACATCCTTACTTCCCTATATCCCATCTCATGTGGGAAAGAAACTTCACATTTTAAGGGCATTACTTTGCAACTTCTCTGTTGATCCACTGTGCTCTGTGGATAAATACAAGTCATCTCTGATTAGGGTTTATTGTGAAAAGACCAAGCGGTGCTTGCTCCCGGCAAGAACTGGTGGCTGCAAGGTTTGTTTGAGATACCTTACACAATAACAACATGTTAAATAAAAGACCAGGGCAGACTGTAAACTTAAGTGAAGGACCTCTGGTAACAAAATATGACTCCTCAGAGGTTTTATTTGGGGTTTTTTTTTTTAGCTTGCAGTTAAGACTGGGGACTTTCTTCTAAAGCTCTCTGAGTTTTCTGGTAGCAAAGCTGCACATCCGTGATATTTTGTTGGATGTGTTCCCGAGGCTGCCATGGTGACCCGCAGAGAACGCGGTGCAGAATCCTGCTTCTCCAAATGTGATTAGAGACATTCGGGAGCCGCGCGCTATTGATGCCGAGGAACACTGAATAGTTTCATCTGCTTTGCAGACAAGCTTCAGTGTAAGCCCTCCTGCCACTGCCTGCTCAAGGCCACCTTTGACAGCCACAGGAGCCATCACATCACTGTTTAGGCACTCGTTTTGTTCCTTTTCTCTATTTTTCCATCTCCCTCTGATTAAGTTGCCAATCATCCAGCTTCTTTTTCTTCTTGTCCTGATAAGTTGCCAGTCATGTCATACAGCCTATACCTCCCTAGCCAAGTATTTCTCTTGTCATAACTTGAAAACAGGCTGCTGGAGATTTATTTTAAATCTTGGTCTGATTAAATGACACATCTTGATCTTTGGAGAGCCATAGGACCAGTAGATCATGGTACTCTTGTTTGGATTTCTCTGAACTGGTTTTAACTAACAGACTTAAGACATGTCCTGTGGGTCATCCAACACAGTCTCAATATTCCCTTCCCTTAATAGATATTAAATATTCATAAATAGATATTTTTGCATCAGTTTTCCAGGGCATACATTGTGATAGTTGCAAGACATAAACAATCAGTTGTATGAAGGCTTCTGGGGAGAAAAACACTTTTATTTGTATGACATGTGGGACTTTAAGTTTTGGTCTGCTTGTTAAATCATTTATACAAACATAAGTAGTAGCATTATTTTGTAAGGTCTTGAAGACATAAATAGCAATGGAAAATTAAGCTAAACTGAAAGTGTTTACGTGAAAAGCGTGTTTAAAATACTTTTTGTGAGATTTCAAAATAGGTTTTTTGGGGAAATTATGGGAAGTCTGATTCTGGGAAATCTACAGATAGAACAAGATAAAACATTAGAAGAATTACATGTGGAAGCATAATGCTGTTCTCTCTGGGAGAGGAGCTTAGCTGAATTTTCCTGCCTCTAACAGTTTTATAATTCTATTAAAACTGCTTTCCTAGATATACAAGATAATGCTTTCCCCCAGTATTTATATTTTGCTAGCTCATTTTCGAGTCAGAAAGAAAAGACCGTATGCATCATCTTAGTTTTTCTCTCTCATTTTGGAAGTACATGTGTTACACATCTATTCTGTATCTCCCTTCATTGATTTTACATTAGTTAATCAGCAGACAAAAATAAAGAGGAATAATAATTAATTAGGATAGCAATCTCTTACCAAAAGTGTTTTCCTTGCCCCGGTGAGGCTGCCCAGGCAAGGTGAAACATGAGCTATAATTCTTGATCAGGACACTTTGCATTTTTGCACAGTGAGTCTGAGCAAAACAAGATTCTGTGCGAGAGGCAAGCGAGAGGCAGGTTGGGAAGTGGTTGTGAGATACCTCTCAAATATCTTTGAGCTTGAGCTTTCTGAGCATAGATCCCCCACATGAAGTGTGTTCTTCGTTCTCATTGCTGGTGCTCATTAAGTACTGCCATTTATTTTTGTGTGCCTGCACAAATATATGGCTTTATTACTAAAGTGGTTTGTTTATCTTTGCTGCTGCTGCATTTATTTTAGCACTCATCTAAACAATTAATTAGGGAAACACTTGAGTGCCGAATACACTTCTTCAGATACCACTCAGTTGGGTTTTTTATTTATTTCCAGGAGCATCAAGCATTAAAAAAACCCCATCTTTTGCATTTTTTTTTCTAACCATGCCTTTTTCCCTCTTTTTTGAAGTTTCCACAGCAGCGTACATTGCTTTGAAAGATCATGGGTCCTGTTGAGAGTTCAAAGCCAAGTAAAGATGATGCTTAAAGTTCAAAGGCTCTGTAGAGCTGCATCTTCATCTGCATAAAATTGTTTCAACCTACTAGGAAGATAGAAAAGTTGCCAGGAATTGCTTCTATTTCTTTTTTATTATTATTTTAAAGAAAGCTTAATTGGGGAACAAATGTGTCACTGCTAACAAGTTCAGGCAAAGTGAAGCTCCTTAGATGAAACACTGCTTGAAGGTGTGCGCAGTGTAGGAAAGATTTGACATGAGCTGTGACCCTGTGAGAGTGAAGCTGTGAATGCCTGGAAATCAATACAAGATGTGCAAGGGTTCATGATGTTGAAGCGGAGAAAGAGTTGAAAGAGTTTGGCTGCATCTTGGGCAAAGGGAGCAGGGAGTGTGACAGATTCAGACAATGGATTTAGACCCAAGTTTTAAAGAAACATATTTATCAGGGAAAAAGTAAATCAAATAGTTGAAAATTATCTCCATTAAAATAATGTGTATGCTGTAGCAAATCATGACTCAGAGTGGAGGCTTTGCCAGTTCTTCCACCAGCAGAGAATGGAGCCCCCAGTTTGGTGGCTTGGCCAAAAGCAGCAAAATACAACAAACCCCCCCCAAAAGCAGGGGGGTGTTGGAGGAAACAGTTATTTGTTGGTTCATATTCAAAGCACTTAGAGGCAATATTTATCCTAGAATTTCTTCCATGCCCCTTAAACATCCCTTAAGCCATCTCAAATGTGTTGTATTGATTTCCTCTGTTTCCTATAAGGTAACTTTCGGAGGAAACATGACAGACTGCAGTGAGTCAGATGGAAGCAGTGCTGGCACGTACTGCTCTGCTGTTACTCATTGTCATTATGGTGGCTGTGTCTTTTTACCTCAATTTTTATTTTTTCATGGTTTCTTCAGAGTGCTCCTTTGAGCTCAGAACATTTTATTCTTTCTATTTTACAGGGAAAAGCTAGAGCATAGGGAGATGAAAGGCCAGATTGTTCAAAAGCATTTAGGCATCGAAAGATTCAGATGGGCATTGAACATTATTTTCAGAACTTCAACACCCTATTCCTGGAAATGAGTTATCCAAGGTCAGGTTTTAGATTCTCTTGCAAAAATGGTGTCCAACTCTTCCAAATCCTGTTAAATGTTGAAAACACCCCATGCACGATGTTCTTACCAAGTTTCTGGGTAGGGTTGAGGTTTTGTTGTTGCTTTGTAGATGAGTGAAGTGTCAGCAATAGCAATCTTTCCACTGTGTACCTTCTTTTATAACTACTTCTCCCTGCACCTATTCCTCTTTTTTCTCTTAATACTGATAGTTCTGGTTTATCCTATGCTGTGCTTAGAAGACATAAGCTCAGAAGTTTAGAGCTATCAGTGGGGCTTAAACAAAACTTCATGTCAGATACAACAAGACTGGCTTAACTGTAACTTAAAAAAATGCACTGTGTTATTGTGAATTCATAAATGTATTGATATATTTCTAAAAACAAGGTATGACACAAGATATTTTTATTGTCTTGTGTGTCTATGACAATATCTGCCATGCTGGGAAGTTCATAGAATCATCATAAAATCATAGAATGGTTTGGGTTGGAAAAGGTCTTAAAGATCATCTTGTTCCACCCCCCTGTCGTGGGCAGGGACACCTTCCACTAGACCAGGTTGCTCAAAACTCCATCCAGCCTGGCCTTGAATACATCCACAGATCCACAGCTTCTCTGGGCAACCTGTTCCTCTGTTTCACTGCTCTCACAGTAAAGAATTTCGTCTTAATACCCAACTGAAACCTGCCTTCTTTCAGTTTGAAGCCATTCTCCCTTGTCTATCACTACATGCCCTTGCCAAAGTTCCTCTCCAGCTGTATCCCCGTCCCCTTTATGTACTAGAAGGTGCTGTAAGGTCTCTGATCCTGTTCCTTTAAAAAAAGAAAGAAAAAAAGATTAATTCCTGTGTTCTTGCTATGAAAAAACTCATCTTGTGTGTGAAATTTGCTAGTGAATGAGAGCTGGTTCCTAACTGATGAGCACAACAATAAAACAGTAATTTAACTGATGTTGTCTGCTAGAGTTAAATAAGCTTCCCCAGAAATATACTTAAATAAGTATATTTCTGGGGAAGTTAAGCTGTGTTAGGAGGGATCTTGTCAGAAGCCAGTTAAATTCCTTCATTGCCATTCATACAATCACAAGCTGGCTGAGGTCAGAAAGAACCTCTAGGATTCATCTTATCCAACCCCAGCTCAAAGCAGGGTCATCTCCAGCAGGTGTGTCAGAGCTGTGTCCAGGCAGCATTTTAATATCTTCAGGGGTGGAGAGAGTCCACAACCTGTCTAGGCAAACCGTGCCAGTGTTTGATCACCCTTAGAATAAAAACGTTTTTGCTTATTTTTAAATGGAATTTCTTGTGTTTTAATTTGTGGCCATGGCCTCTTGTCCTGTCATTGGGCACCACAGAGAAGGCTCCATCTTCTTGACTTCCTCCAATGTTTTCTTCTCCAGGCTGGACAGTCCCAGCTGTCTCAGCTGCTTTTCAGATGAGAGATGCTCCAGACCCCTCCTCATGTTCATGGTCCTTCACTGGACAGCCTCCAGTATGTCCACATCTCTTTACTGGGGGAAAAGAAAAGATCCAGAACCCCATGTATGTCACAGCAGGGCTGAGCAGAGGGTAAGGATCACTTCCACTGACCTGCTCTGCCTGATGCAGCCCAGGATGCCTTTGGCATTTAACCAGCAAAGATAATTTCCAGTACAGAACATACATTTTTCATAGTGACAGGGAAAGTTTATAAATTGCAATTAACTCTCAAAGATTTGGTGATTTTGAAGGGACAATTTTATAGTAAAGCGCTTCTATTCTGAGTATTTTTCACTACAGAGTTGCCTCCTAGTTGGACTAGGACTTGAATGGCTTCTCAGGAGTCACAGTGCAATTAGAGGTTTCATCAGAGCAGTGATCTGGAAGTCTTATCTGGAAAAGCCAGTCTTCAGTGATCTTTCTCAAGCATTCAAGGGGGAAAAGAAGAAAAAAAAAGAAAAAAAAAGAAAAAAGAAGGAAATCCATTATAAGATGTATGTGCTGGCAAGTTTGATTTGCTACTAGGGAGTGCCAGGGTTGGAGACAATAGGGCTTTTGAAATGACATCAGGGAAAGATGTGTCCCTGCCTATGTTAATTTATGTAAACATGATCTTTGTAGAGTCTTTTTGAACTGATATACAGTGTCACAGCAGTTTTCTGCTGCAAGAATGGATTAATAAGGGAGGACATCTTAATTTTGTATTTCCGTTTTTTTTAGCATCTGTTCTCTGAATCCTCTTTCTTTGCTACATCCAAAGATGTATTTAGCAGATGGTCAAACTTAGGGGTTAACTTGCACAGAAGACATGTTAATTCATTTTAAAGACAGTAAACTCAAGTCAGTAATCGTTACCTGGCCAAAGGAAAGGGAAACAATAACCATCTGCTAGGAAGAAAAGCATGAGAATTTATTTGAGGGAAGAAGAAAGTGAATTAAAGATTAAGGAGAATTAGCGCAAAAATAAGAAGGAAAAGAAGAAAGAAAAGGTAAAGGGGAGATGATAAGAAGGCAGGATAAGAAATCAATAATTACTTGTATTTTAATTTTTTGTAGTTTCATTTTGATATCCCCCCAATTTCAAAATTTCTTTCTTGATACAATATATATACATAGTGACAGGCCTTGTTTAAAACTATTTCTAGTTTTTAAAAAAAAATGTTGTATTTTGTGTATATTCCTTTCTGTATTTTGCAAGTGGGAAGTGCAGTGACTTCCCACGGGACACCCCTCACAGAGCTAGAGGCTGGAATGCCATTTCCCCACCCTCTCCCCCCGCTGTCCTACTTACTTGAGAATTTCTTGTCCAAAAGCTCTGACAAGCAGTTTTTATTGTACGCCATATGGAGTGATGTATAAGATCCCAATTATTCTCCACCCCCGAGATCTAGAAACATGAACGGACCGAACATGAACTCGACAGGAGGCACTGAGATGCTGCTTTGATTTTCCCATTGATGGTGGTTGACTGACAGCCGTTCGTCTCAATGGCTCTCCCTGGGGATTTACACTGAGTGGGTGCTGGGGACAGCTGGCAAAAGAGGAGCAGCCCAGGCCAGTGGTGTTTCCATCCCCTGCAGGTCAGGTGTTGATGCTGTGCTGATGTGCAGGTTCGGTGCCAATGCTCAGCTCTGTCTTTGCAGCACTTCCTGAATTTCTGTTGCAATGTCTGTCATCCCCTACTCAGTGCAGACCAATAAAGCTCAGCTTCCATCCCCAGCATGCAGGGACGGTTTCTTTAGGGACAGATTAGTTTGTAATGACATGGATTTGCCTTGATGCTATAAACCTGATTTGTGTGTATTTATTTACCCTGCCACCATGTATAGAATCTAATTCTGCATCTGCTTTTTTTTCACTCCTCCATCACCATCTAGTGCAGATATCACATGAGTATTGCCAAGCTGCAGGTGTGGAAGTTGGCCCCTTCCTTCAGAAGTATAACAGAGTTCCAGTGTTCTGGAACTTCCTAGCCATTCGCTTCCCAGCCATTACACAGGCAGCAGGAGAATTCAGGAATTTTCAATAGCTGTTGCTGTCCTATATGAAAAATTTTACATTGAAATTCTTCAGATACTTGTACAGCTATTAGCTATTTAAAACTGTTTAATATAAGTGGCTTATTTCAGAGAGCAAGAAAAGTAGATTCTGGCAATTTTGCCCTTGATATCTTTTCTATCTGTGTTGCACTTTAGTCAAAATTTACATAATAATGGGTAGAGAAGTGTTGTGGCACATGAACCAGTGCATATTAGTTCTTAGTTGCTTTCCCAAAAGGCTTGAAAATGCAGCAAATTTAATCTAGGTCAAAAAAAGAAAAAAAGAAAAAAAGAAGAAGAAGAAGAAAAAGAAAAAAAAAACAACAACACTTCCGATTTGTAGGCAGAGGACATTTATAGAGAGCATTTGTATTCACAAGGGTATGGGAATGACAGAGTGCAACTCCTCCAAAAGAGCTCCCCGGTGCAGCTGAAGGCTGACAGCAAACTAGGACTTGTGGCCAATTAACAGAAAGGCCGTCATAACTTGCAAGGCATGGAGACAAAAAATTGAGCTCCATGGGATCATTTTTCACTGGCCATTTACGGGGCTGTTACCGGCCCAGAGCATTTGTGCTTTAATTTGAGCAGTGCAATGCAGGGCACTCTGGGGCTGGGGTGCTGCCACCCTGAATGTTGCAACCAGGAGGAAAAATAGAGCACAGGGTGGAATTTGGCACGTCCCAGCTGAGAATCCTTCTCACATGTGAGCCCTTGCCTACATTCAGCTAATGTATTAATATTAGAAGTGGCATTGCTATAATATGTGCTGTCATTAGAGTGGCAATGTGGTTTCCTGGCTGGTGACAGGACTGGTAATACGGTTTCCATCAGGGTGCCAATTATATCAAACTATTAGCAAACCTGAGCTAATTGGGAGGCAGCATCGTTAAAGGTTGATTTCTGCTGTATTCGGCAATTCTATCAGGGGTTGCTTCAGGAGTGAATCCTTCCCATCTTCCTCCATATAGAATAGAGCGTGAGGATGGTGCAGTTAGGAATCAAAAACATCCCTGCCTTAGCAACCTTCTTTTTCTGATAAGCAGAATTTCAAAAATAGTTGGATTTTTATTTCTGGCTTCCTTTGTCAGGAATGGCTGTATTTGCTACTCAGGAAGTTCCAGGTTTTCTCTAGTTTTGTATGGAACGACCCCATCAAAATCTCTAAGACTTGAAACACCTCTCCTAATACTAGAGCAGTGTCTCCAGTGCAGGTTAGCTAATTGCACTAGCATCTGTAGCATGGAAGAAATGCCAGGCAAGGCTCCCATTGCACTGCACCAAATGTTACAAAAGTCTCATTGCCCAACCATGCAGCTGAACTCCTTGTAGCAATCGGTCTTCTCAGTGGCTTTAGTGGAAAAGAGTTTTTAATGTCTTTATTGGCTTTTGGGAAATGACATTACAGGTCATGGTGTGTTTGGTTGCAAATTACACTGTTCAGGCAGCTTTTTGTGAGTTACAGAGCACGTGTTCCAGAGTTCGGGTGGACAGCTGGAATGCAAGAGACCTTGTTAAAGGCTGCCCTGTATTAGTGTAGGGTTTAAATTTTGGTAGTGGATGACTGAATGTGGAAATCTGGAGAGAAACATTTGGAGTGGGAAGAAAAAGAAGAAAAAAAAAAAAAACAAGAAAAAGAAATCCTCCTTAACTTAAACTAGCTTGAACTGTGGTGGATTGACAAGAAGCTACTGTCCCCATTGAGATTCCAGGCTTGTATGAAGCCAGCACCTGTTCTGCTTGCAAATGTACACACAAAAGTGAACTTCATTCACAGAAAGAAAGAAACATAGCAGGACTTCACTCATTTAGCCTTCCAGGGCCTTCAGTCCCTTGATCTGTCAGCCCCTTAGAATTCAAACGCAGCCTTTAAAGGAATTTTCAATTCACAACATGATGACTTTGTTGATGTCCTGAATGTGAATGTATTTTGAATTGAATTTGTCTGCCAGGATTCCATTACTTGCTAAAAGAATACAGAGTTCAATCATCAGATAATCATTATAGCTGTTTTGAAGTGTTTATTTTATTAGTCTAGAAGGTAAAGCAAATTTCATACTTTTAAGTTGTTGCAGCTTTGCAGGCGCCCTGATAAGCTCTTGTATTTCTATACCCCATGGTTAGGGTTCAGATACTGGCAGCAGGTGATAATATGCACAACACAGGAGAGATCCAAACTGACAAATTTTGACAGTTGAAAACTAAAGAAACTAATAAAGCAGACCAACAAATATAGGATGGGTTGGTTTGTTTTTTTTTCCTCCTGTATCTTTCCTCTTTTAATTCCCAAAAGTTAAATTTTCAGGCCTGGGAGATGGCAAAATATTTTTCAAGGAAATCAAGACCTCAGAGCAGCTTGCAGAGTGTTTTAATTCCTGTCCACATCCAAGGGTTATTTTCTCATATTGATGCACATGTGTAATTCTTGGTAACTTTAACACAGGAATTGTCTATTCAGTTTAGGGAGCTGTAAAACACTTTTTCTCACCCGAAGCAAGATGGAGGTTGCCGTATTCATTCAGGCATGAAATCCTGGCTGAGAGACTAAGCCTCTTACACAGATCCCAGTGCTGTTAAATGCCAACAAGGACCCTGTAAGCCACATCTTCAAGTGGAAGAGAGCTTCCCTTTGTTAGTTGTTCAAAATTAGGAATGTAAACAACTCTCACAGCATAATTAGTCTGTGTTTGAATTGGGAGAAAGTGGCAAAAATTATGGCATGGCAGAGCTCCTGGAGATGTCATAGAGCTGTATCTTGCAGCCTAACAAAGCCATGACTGCTCTGCTGGGAGGCAAATTTGGGTCACAGAGCAGAAGTCACATGGGAGGAGAAGCCCCATTGCATGGGGTCACTAACAGCTCTGAAAAAATCCTCTTGTTTACAGGAGGAATGGCATTCCTTGAAGTTTCATGGTGAAAACTGCAATTTGTCGTAATTCCACAATGTCCTCCAGAAACCCAAGTTTGCTGTCGGCAGAAAATCATGGCTACAGTGGTGTGAGTGTCCTCACCACTTGCTCTTCTTTTTCCCATTCCTCACTTCTAAATGACGGCTTCAGTGAACCCGTGGCTTGATTCTGCTGTAATCCATTGCTGCTGTCTTTGACAGTGACTCACGTAAAGCTGTTTCTAGCCATACACGAGGCTGTTTGTCCCTGTCACTGCCTTGCTAAACAGGTTTCTGTGGAAATTAAATAAATAAAATTTCCACCACTGGTGCTAATTGGTGCCTTTGGCAGCCTGAGCAGGGGCTTGTGAATTGAATGTGTCATGGAGAATTGAATGTGTCAACTCTCTCCCAATGGCTGGGACCTTGAGGTCTTTCTCTGGCACTAAATTTCCTTTGAAAAAAGAAAAAAACTGAGAGGGGGGGGAAGAGAGGGAGAGCGAAAACAAGCTGAAGTAAGGGATCTTTTCCCTTTTTTTAATGATGTGTTGAAGTTGAGCATTGTAGTGTCCACACTGCAGCGTTTGCTCGTCAGATGCCTTGAGAAGCAAAGCTGTTTTCTGCTGTTGTTTCTCAGGCATCCCATTTGTTGCCATTAAATGCCGAGCAGCACGGAGTGGCAGGTTTTATTCAGTCTGTTCAAGCATCTGGCAGGATAGCCATGAAGTTGTTGCCGATGTCCTTAAGGGACTGTAGGGATCTGCATGATTCATTCAGCATTTTTTTCAAGGTACAAAGAAGAAATGCCTTGCGCCGTAGTAAATACTGTTCCAAGTAGAGCACAACCAGCTTAGCAGAGCGCAGGAGATTTGCTGCTTTGGAGGCACTGACTGGCAGCACGAGCTCCTGTGCCTGTGGGCAAGAATACACTAACCCACGTGGAGTTAAACTGGGCTGTATTTCAGGCTGCAGGGGATCAGCAGAACCATGACCACAAACCAATTCACCTTTTACATTGTCCTGACGAGGAGGGGAGAGGTTATCACTGCCAGGCTTTGAGTTATTTGGATGTCAGAAAAGTCTAGTTGTGGTTCAAGCTGCTGTCAAGTTTGTTTGGTGATGAAGCAGAGATTATATGTGCAAGGGGCCTGAAGGGGAGGGTTGTATTTTTTTTCTTTTCTTTCGGTAGGAAACATACTTTTTCTTTTCCAGCTGGGTCATTTTTTTGTCTTTGGCAATTTCAGCAGAGGACAGCTACCAGTCCTAAAGCATGGGTTAGCCCTGTCCTTTCACACAGGTATCTTCCCCTCCAATATACCTGCAGAAAAGACTGAATTAGGTATATTTTCTGTGTACTGACCCAAAAGGATTTTACATTGGAGGCAGTTTGTGTAATATGGCTGCAGCACCTCTGGAAAATCCATAGGCTGAGGTACAGCATTTCCTTGGGAACCATGTGTACTATAGCCTTTTCTGTTCCTCTCTGTTCTCTCATTTTCTTTTTAGAGTTCAGCTCTGACCTCTGTAGCAGATGCCTCCAAATTCAGGTGTCCATGAGTGGGTGTCCATGCCCCCCTCAGACCACAGCAAACCAGCTCTTGTTGAGGGGTTTGCTTTATTTAAGAAGATAAAAGCCAAGTGTGTCCAGAGAAAACTTTTATCCATGTGCATTTTCAGATGTGTCAGTCTGAGAGTCTGTGTCAGCTTAGAAGTCTCTATTTTTGTCAAGGTCCAATGACATGCCTGAAACATCTGCACGTTTCCCATTAAGCTTCTGTTTCTTCCGGCCCTCATTCACAGAAACATTTTTCTCTCCTGAGCTGTTACTTCCCAAAAATGACCTGTTAAAGGGTATTTCACAGCATATTCATCTTTCAAGTGCATTTCTTTCAAGTATTGCCAAGAATGATAAACCAATAGATTACAAATTTCTCCTTATCGGAATGAACCCACAGAGCTGAAATCTAAAATGAAACTCTTCAGGCCCATGAAAAAGGACACAGCAATTGCAAAGTTGTGAGTACAGCTTGATATTTTCCCCTCTGAATCCTCTCTCCTGGTTAAAAAACTTTATATTGAAAAGCTAATAAACAAAATGAAGAAACAATGGAAGATAGACTTCAGGCTGGCTGGCAAGATAGAAAAATATTGCAATGTTGTCTCAAAGTCACGCTATGAAATGTCACAAACTTTGATTCTTTTCCTCATTTTCATCTGGGGTAAAATAATGCAAATTTTCAGAATTTTCCAGTGAAACAGAAGGTTTAGAAACACTCACAGGAAACACAAACCTTAACAGTCTGGGCCTGTCTCTAACATACATCCCTGCGAACAATGTTCCACTTGCTGAAATAATTATTGAGCCATCTCCATCATGAAGTGTGAAATTTTAAAGAACCTGTTGGCAGTATGAAAAATGTTTCTCTCAGCTGTGTTAAGTCTGCATTACCTGCCTGCCCATGTCTTGTTGTGCCTGCAAGTGATTTTCTGTGTTGGGGATAAACTTGCTGTGTTCCAGCTGGGAATACGTGGTCAGCTTTGCATGTTATGGAGGTAATGGTTGTCACTGCCCTGCTGCAGAGCCAGAGGGAGCATTCCCAGTGCCATGCACAGCTTGAGCCAAGCAAGGGCCAGCGGAGGGGCCGTTCTGGGTGCAGCCCTTTCCTTCCAAAGTGTGGTGTGGGCTACCTCCACAGGGTTACTGCCAGTGTTTGCCGTGTGCTGCTGTGCACACCTTCTCCTTGTGTCCTTTGCGGTCGCGGGGATGCTGCGGGGTTGAACACAAGCAGACGTGTCAGGTGAGCTGGGATGTTTCACCTTGGCCAGCATTGGGGAGCTGATACAAGCATTGTCTTTGCTCACTGCCTGAAGCACAGATTATTTTATCTGTGTCATGCTCCAAGGGAGCACCGAGGCTCATGAGCCGGGGTTTCTTTTATTTACTGATTGGTTTTGACATTTCTCTGGAGTTGTAACAAATCTCTGGCTGTGATTAAGAGAATGGGATTGTTTTCTGATTCATCAGTAAGACCTGCATTATCCTGTTTCATGCAAAGTAGGTTTTTACTTCAGCAGCTGCTTCTGCCCCCCAGGCAGCATTACCCAGAATGTTTTCCCTCTCCCCACAGCACCTGGGTCACCAAACACCCCACCTGCACCACCATCTCATCTGTCAAGGAGCAGACTTCACTGCTGTGGGACATTGCAGGCAAACCCCGGTCCTTGCTTTTAGTCCCATGCCTGTGACATTATGGCTCTCCCCTGAGGATCTGCCTGCGAGCCCTCTTCATGTTTGGGGGCTGGTGTTGAGCTGCCTGGGTTGTGTGGGCTGCAGGAAAAAGTGCTTCACATGTTTACAGTGGAGAAAGTGAAGGCTACCCATGTCTGGTCCCACAGACCACCCGGCTCGACCATGCTGTCAAAGGGGAAACCACAGGATTAAGGCAACTAAAACCACCTACTTTACTGAAAATTAGGCAGATGCAGGGGGAGCAGAGCCTCCCTTAACGCTGTCAACCATCAGCAGCCTCCACTGTCCCAGCAGTGGCGAATTCACCTGTAGCTTGTTTTTCATTCTTGAAACTGAGATGAGTGTCCTACCTCCAGTCCCGCCTGGTTTCAAAGAAAGGGGGAAACCAACCTTAGCTCTTTTGTATAAGGCCTTTAAAATAAGGTCCTGCTTTAGCCTGATTTTCTGCATGGGATGTAACAATGAATTCCTGCTGCTTGAGCTTGCCATGTTGCTTATATTCAAAGTATAATGGGGAGCCTCCAGAAAAATACAACCTTATTTACAATGTACAAAGCCAATTGGATTTTGATTAACAATTTCTAAGTGATTACAGTTCACTAACATTGTAGGTGTGCTATAGATGCAATGCATGGGGGGGGAGCCTTTTTATTTTAAATCACACAAGCTTTCTTTTATTCATGTCATTCAGGTGCCTCAGGATAATTCACATTTCCAGCTTTCATAATGTGTTGCTCAACCCCTGTTTTTTCTCCTTCCCTATTGTACTCTCACAAATCATACTCACTAATTTCTGAAAGCTTTTCATTTCTCTCTATAGGTTGTTGTTTCGTAACATTTTATACAAGAAAAGCTGCTCTTGAGGCACAGAATGCACTGCACAATATTAAAACTTTACCTGGGGTGAGTACATTTACTTTTTTATCCTAATTATTTTATTGCCAGAAAAATAGCCTTTTTGCTCTCAATGCTGTTTGGTGCCCCAAATGACCTTGATCTCTGCAAGGACATGGCTGAGCTGATGGCCTGTCCTGTTTCAGTGCCAGTCCCATAGCAATGGCATCGTGTCCAAAGGCAGTTGCTGTTCTCTAGGAAGTCCCTTGGCTGGAAAGAGTACTGATTCCTGCTGACCAGAGGCAGTAACCAAAGTGCAGTGTGGATCCTTTTTTTTAAAAATGTATTTAAGGGGGAGGGAGAGAGGGAGGGGAAAAAGCATGTGGCATAAAAACACTGCACCACTGGGCTTCATGTTTGAAAAGGGAGAGAAGAGGAAAAGACAAGACACAGCCAGGGTTGTTAAATGCAGCCTTTATCCACATATTTTCTAAACAACCTGGATGCACTGGCTGCCTGTCTCAGGGTGTTGTGGAGTGTGGTCCCATGTAGCTGCTTGCACAGAGTCACCCTGTCCCCTGACATCACCTCTGCTCACCCCCTGCTCCCACTGACACCAGCATTCAGAACAGTTGTGGTTGTGTTGTACAAACTATCTTGTGTTTTCCTATGGTATTTTATATTTAAATTGCAGGGCTAGAGAGAAGTATATAACTGGTAATTGCATGTCTTAACTCTGAAATCTTCTTGTTACCACTATTTTCATTTTTTCTGCTGAACATAGCCAAATACTTTGAGGATGGAAAAGAAAAAATATAAAGGATGGAGGTATACTCCCTCTTGATGTAGGAGAAGTGTTCAAGTATATGTTTGTATTAACTGGCTACAGACATGAAAGTAAATAAATACATTGTATGAATAAATAGAGCATTGACTGGACTGACAGTTATATGGCCAATATCTCCTTTAGTTCCTATAGACTGTATGTGAAATTGGGCACTCTGTGCTTGAAAAATTATATCTGGCTTGTTCACTTTATGCAAGTGATTTCCTGTTAGGAAAGCCACCTCATCTGTCATGGAAATGACCAGCATAGAGAGGTGTGTTGGACAGTTACCTGTGAGCCCTGCTAATTCACCAAGGTAAAACCAGAGTCCTGTGTCATTTGCAGGTGAAAATTCTAGGAATGGTGCTAGGAAATCTGCAAAGGTAGGCCAGCCACAGGAAAACAAGAGGAAAATTGTGGCATTTCAAGTGATATTTTCCACCAGCAACTGGCCCTTGCAAGGGACAGTGTCAAGTGTTAGAAGCTTCACAGTGGGAGTCTGGGCACTTGAGGGTGTAGAGGATGGATGTGCCATCCTCAAGAGAGAAAGGAAGGCTCTGAGGCACGATTCCCTTTGAGACCCCTTTGGGACTCAGGCTGAATCTCAGCATCCTCTGGCTCTGCAGCCCCAATTGCTGGTTCCCATCCCCACTGTGAGAAAATGCTGAGCCCTCGGACGCTTTCTCTCTAACCCAGTTCAGCGTTGCACCCAAACCAATCATGCTCTGAATCTCTGTGGACTGGCAGGGTAGGATGGAGGTGATCCCAAGCTGCTGGAGCTGCACCCTGCCCAGGTAGCACCTGTGAAGCTCTACCACAAGATCTACACATCAGCCTTAGAAAGAGACAGAGTCCTCTTAGAATCACAGAATCATTAAGGTTGGAAAAGACCTCCAAGATCATGGAGCCCAAGCTTTGACCAAACACCACGATGCCAACTAAACCATAGCACTAAGTGCCACACCCAGTCATTTTTTGAACACTTCTAGGAATGATGACTCCACCACTTCCCTGAGCAGCCTGTTGCAGTGCTTGACCCCCCTTTCAGTGAAGAAGTTCTGATGTCCAACCCAAACCTCCCCTGGTGTAGTTTGAGGCCTGTCTCTGGTTGCCAGGGAGAAGAACCCAACCTTCATCAGGCTACAACCTCCTTTCAGGGAGCTGTAGAGAATGAAAATGTCCCCCCGAGCCTCCTTTTCTCCCAGCTAAACAAACCCAGCTCCCTTTTCTTTGCTCTGTTCTTCCCTGAGCCCCTCAAGCTGGTTGCTGTGTTCTGAGAGATCTTGTTTATCCCAGTGGGCAACTCAGAGGAGCAGACTCCTTCTCTGACTTCCCCACGTTTGGGTGGCAAAGCTGCCTCAGCTCTGCATTGCATCTTACTTGAGCAGGGCATCATTTTCTCCTCCACTTTTGCACAGCTAACGAGCAGACTGCAGTTAAAGACACTTGTGTACCTTTTTATGCTTTTAAAATAAGGTTCAAAAAAATTTTTTTTTTTCTAAAGCTCTCTCTAGCCCTTTGCCATTTAAAACTTAACTTTCCAAGCTGGTTTTTTCCTGTCATGACTGTGAGGTTACAAAATTTTAAGGAAATGTGGAAATTACATCCCCATGACTCTGGGGCCTTGGCTTCAAAAATATTCCTCATATGACCAGAGGTGTTTAGATTTTACTATGAGATAAGTTGTTATACCTACTTTTTTAAAGGGAAACCTCTAATAAAGAGAAGCAACTTGAATACAGTTCTACTACTTGTCAATTCAGAATGATTCAGCATGTATTTTATAATAGATTCTATATTTTGCATGTGCAGTGTGCTGACATTCAGCATATATGGGGATACTGTTATGCTGCATCTGTGTGTTCCCAAAATAACTTCATTTAAGCAAGCCTTAAAGTTGTGGCACACATGCTGGAAATGCTTCACATTAGCAGGATTCTCCTTATATGAATTTTACCAATTTCTGTATTATTCCTCTTGCCTGCTAAGCAGCTTTTCCCAAATCTGTAGTGGATAGGTCTGTGTGTGAAATAGTCTCAGAGCAAATGGAGGCAATCTTCTGGCAGAGCTACTACAAGGGATGAATTTGGATCAGGTTCATTTAGGCATCAAGCATCAGCTTGCTTCCAGTAAGCGAGGTATGGGCAGTAGGAGGTTCAGTAATAAGGTGTCTCCTGGAAACAAAAGGATCTGTGCCTTCCCCTTTTGCTGTAATACCACCATACATCAGATAAGGCATCCTTAAATAGCCCAGGAAGAAAATCCGAGGCAAAGGCAGGTGATTTATTAGTGTAAGGTAAGGAAAGCTGGCAGAGGCAGGAGCAGGGGGCTGCGGGGATGCTGTGGCTATTGGAACTCATCTGTGTTTTACCTGCACTCAGGTGTAACCCGTGCTGCTGCAGGGGCGGGGAGAAGAACAGCTCTGTGTTCATTAAATGATAGAGCCTGGGTCATTTCTGGGTTTATTCTCTTCATTTCTTAAATGCAGACCTGCTCCATGTAGCTTGGTAAGCAGGTTTTGGATCAGCACTGATGAAGCCAAAAATGTTGGGCTTTTGTGTGAAATTTATCCCCCTTCCAAGGCTTCATGTTCAGTTTAATTTAAGTAGTTTTTTGAGCAAAGCCTGCAGTGCTGTGTCTCTATCTGTGCTTTTTGCCTGGACCTCATCCTTAACAGAGACATGAAAACACAAGCGCTTGATCTGCTCCTTTGAGCTGCGCCCTTTTAGTGGACATGAAGGAAATAAGACCAGACATAAATGATTAATGCAGAATCTTGGAAGAAAATATTGCAGGGTGCCTTGCTGTTTGATTACAAGCCTTGGAATTAGTCAACATTTCCATAATTCTAAACCAATATACACCTGTTTTCCCACTGTGATGTGAAGGCACAACTTAATTTAACAGAAACCCCGCTGTGCTAAATCTCTCATTAAATACCAAGCTAGTACTGTAATTTAAAGTTGCAGCACTACTATTTTAACTGAATTGCCTTTGTATTATAAAATTAATAAGAAGTTAATGATGCACTTTGCTGTATTCTCTCAGAATTTTTTTTTTCACAGCAACAACAACAAAAAAGAAAGATAAAGAAGAAAAACATGTCACCAGCTGACATCTCAAGGCTTTTCTGGTTTTAATCATTTTCCTGAGGATAGAAATTAATTTAAAAGATTTTAAAAAAAAATTTTAAAACTTTCTGCACAAGTAGGATCAAACATCATCTTTTTACTCATGATGAATATAATCTCTCTGTTAGTCATAATATTCCTTGTCATATATTGGAGCTTTTATCTTTCTCAAAATATGTATTTAGATATCACTTGTTATGTAGAAGTGCTGCTAGGCAGAGAAGAAGATATGCAGTGTTTGAGAAATACAGGCATATTGTTATGATATATGATACAGATCAACGAAATAGGGACAGTTCTCTTCTGTTTACTTGGTGCTGGCATCACAAGTAGCTTTTATGTGTTGCAAATAAGCAACATGAATTTTCAGATGTGTCTTTTCAAACATAACATGGGAGCAGTTTGCCGATACCCACATAGCTCATAGGGATGTGGTTTATATTATTCAGCTTAGAGTCAGGTTTTCTTGGAGTGTTCATTTGGATTTTGTTTTAGAAGGCAAAAGGGAGAAAAGGGAAAACCTCAATTTGAATGTAATAATGATCTTAGAAATGTGCTTCTTTGGGATGAGATGTAGAACTGAGGCCTTAACTAGTCTCATCTTCATTAAGGATCTCATGGCTTCGTTAGAGGTGTTTAACTTCTATTCCCTAAACAGAGTAATCCAATAAATTCCACCCATCTAAATTTATTCTGTACCTTCAGTTAGATGTAATAATCTTGGTTTCCCCATGCTCTAATTTGCTGCTTAGTGAAAATAGGCTTCTGTATAGAGGGCAACCTCAAAGAGCTGTATTCAGGGACTGCTTTAACTGCCTTCATGGCACTGACATTTGTTCTTTGTTTTAGTTTTCGCATGCTTTATTTTAAAAACAGAGTGTGCTCTGTTTTGCTGACTAGTGAATCTGGTAGGATTTCCTGGCAAGAGTTAAGTGCAGATAGGTAACACAAGAGCACTATATGTTGGTTGGATTCTTGGAGCCAAATGTCTGAATAAATGCACCTTTAATGTCACGCAGAGGCTATTTGAAGGCAGAAATCAATGGGCATCCATTTGTAAAATCTACGCCTAAAACTCTTTGGAGTCTTTGTTCTGTATTTGAAGTTAGATTTATTGGATGTGGTGAGGGTTGTTTGTTGTCTTTATGTACATTTTTTGATACATCCTCCTACCTAAGGTTATCACAAAAATAATTAACAGCCCACACTCTGCACTCCCATGCTTTTAACAGAATCATGGTTTACGTGGTTCTTATTTCAAGTGGGATATGTATATTCCAAGTAGCAGCAAACCCTTTATATTGAAGTTCTGGCATGACATTAGGACATTAGCTGTATGAATTGGTTTGATTAAGGGTTTAACAAGGAAGAAATACAATTTTGAGAAAACTCTTAATATTTTAACAGCAAGGTGGAGCTTGTAGGAAGTGTTCTTGTAAAATACTCACAGCTTCCTTTTTTACCAGATGTTGTCAAGGGAAACATTTTTAATTTTTACATTGTAAGAATCACTCCTTGTTTTATTAAATGCTTTTTACATCGTAGGGAAGCAGGACTGGCTTAGAGGGAACTTTGCCCAAAGGTTGTGTACAGGCTGTAAGGAAGCCTCAAGGTCCATTTGGGAGTGTCGAATATGAAAAACTGACTTTTAAAGAGGAACTCTTGCCATTCTTCTCTTTTGATGCCCATTCACAGTAGGGTCAGTCCTACCCTACACCAGGCTGACAATCACCAGCACGATGCCAATCTGCTCTGGGCCTCCTTCCCTTGTTCCCATGGGCCAGCTCAGGTTTCACACTGACTGTCAAACACACTTGTTCTTGCTCTGTGCCACAATGTTGGGATTGTCAGGGAAGTGCCACAGACCCTCCAGGGACCTGGGGCTTGAGGGTCAACGTGAGAGAGAAATCTCAGTGCTGTGCAGAATTGGCTTAGCAGGTTATTGAACCTTCAGAATAATCTGGTTCAAAATGCAGGCACCCATGGCCACTTACAATGAAACCTCATTCACTTTCTGATAAAATTCCATTTGTCCAACAAGAAGCAAAAATCCCCAAATGTATTTCTGGTTCTCACTTTATATCATGAGGTCTTTTCAAATTACTATCCTGGCACTCTCCTTTCTGGAGTAGTGTTTTAAGCCTTATGGTTTGTCAGTACTATATGAACATTATGTAAAAATTACCTGTAATAAAAAGGTAATCATCCAATATGACTTGAATAATAGCCTGAATATGATATCTCAGTGACTTTGAGAGATTTTGACAAACAGAAAGGGAATTCAAAGAGCAATTAAGTTAGTTAAGGCTTTGCAGTGATTGATTTATGATGACAAATTAAACTAATTCAGTACTCATATAGTATGGCCAAATGCTGTTTAATGAAGGATCCAAAGAGTATAGAACTGTTTAAATGATAAAAATAACCAGATGGGAAAGAGGAGAATTCCCAGGGAGCATCTGTTCCTAGGAAGTGAGCTTTAAGACATTGAATGATGTTGAGAAAATGAATCTGGCCCATTCCTTCCTTTAAAATACTATGCAAATGATCCCACTTAATGATACACTTTGCCCAGCTCAGAAGAAATATTGAGTTTTTTTATTATGCAAAAACACCACTTCTACCCTTGCCCCTCAAAAAAAAAGTTGCAGTGACTTGGTCACTTCAGTGAAAAATCAGTATTTGCACTAAGTTCGTATACCTAAGTAGAAAAGTTTGGTTTGCAAGCTACCATTGCTGCAAAACACAGAATGGATCATCAGCCCTGGATTTATAAAATGGAAAAAAATTACTTAGGAACCCAGTGAAATCTGTGTAAGTAGGTAAACTTGCAGCTTAATGGCAGAATAATCGGTGTCATGTAGGCATAGGGAGAGGGGAATATTGACCAAGTGAAAATAACTTCTGTAAATTGGTCAAAACATTTCGTTCATAATTATATTGTCCCTTTTTCTCATTGAGGGATGGGGGGTCAAATTCACCTTCACCAAATTCACAGCCTCGTCATTAGGGTAACTTTTTGGCATGCAAGGAGAATGCAGTTCATATCTTCTCTGGCTTGTTTATTGAAAGGATTTAGATTGGATTGACCTAACAGAGCCTTCACCACTGGCCTTAGTTAGGATGAGGGGTCAGTGTTTCTCCTCTTGAAGCTGTTCTGCTGTGAATGAAAATATCAAATTCAGGTAGGGGTGAGAGAAAGCACGGAACAGCACTTGGTGCCTGGTGCTGAGGGCTCAAGGGCTGTGATATCTGGATATGAGTGCTTGCTTTAGTAAGTGTTTTATTCTTTGGAAAAGCTTCAAACATTTGGAAGAGACTCTCCAAGAACAGGGAAGCAGAGGAAGATCCATTGACCCGAGGCACTGAGAGAAGGTGGCTAAACATCGATCTGCCTTCCTTGGGGGGGTGATGCCCCTGGGGTGTCTTGGGGGGTGATGCCCCTGGGGTGTCTCAGGAGGGTGCAGAGCTGCATGGGGCATGAGCATCAATGAGCTGGTTTAGATCCTAGACATTCATATCAGGTTGTTTCTTTTCCTGCTGGGAAGCAAGAGCTCATTAGCCCAGCTGAAAAAGCAGTTAGATGCACACTAGCTTTTATAGAGAGCTCTTGGAGTAGTTCAGGAATTTTTTTTTTTTGCACAGCTTTAAAGTATAATAATATTGGGATGGAAAGTGAGTAATGCATAATAATGGCTTGACCTCAGAAAAATTCACTAATGTGAAGCCCATGCCCTAAAGACCAAACCATTCTGGCGTGTGACACTGGGATTTACCTCTGATTTCCATAACTCTGACCAGTTGAGGTCATCACTTTGCAAAATCCCTCCAGACTTTTTTGTCCAACTTAGAACATCTTAGTGAGGGTGGAGGATCAGTTCACAGATATCACTTTTAAGCTGGGTACCCAAAAATCACTGACTTGGAGAACCTTTTGCTGTGCACTTCAGAATAGAAATCTCTGAAGAAAATCGAGAGGCCATCACTGGAGTACTCCTGGGTATTGCAAAGCTCACCAAGATTTAGATGGGATGCTTAGCTAAGGATAATAGGCCAGGCACTCTCTTAAACAGCTATTTATCCTCCTGCTGGTGTTAGCTGTTTTCTGTTATCTGGAACAGAAAGTACAGGTGCTTCAGTCAGCCTCATTAGCACCACGACACGAGCTATTAAAATTGTCTTCGTAATGAAAAACTAGTTCAGGGAGCCTTCCTAGCTGTCTGACTACTGCAGTAGTGAAATTAGAAAGGCAAATCATAAACTGTGTTGCAGGCATCAGGAAGCAACATCATTAGAGGTGCCCTTGGATGCCATTTACCTGCCTTGATAGCACAGTTTGGCACGCATGGGTCTGAGTTATGTTGTGACTAAGGAGCCTGGACCTCATGGCACGTTTATAACAGAGAGACTGTTTGTTCAGCATCCTCCTGCCATGGTGTCCAACCCTGTGAGCTGTGCTGCTTGCTTCAAGCACCTCTGCTCTGTGGTCCATGGCTGTTGAAGGGATGCAATGCTGGCTCTTTCAGTATTTGCGCTCCTGTGGTGGTGCAGGAAGCTGAGGAATCCCCAGCCAGCTTCCTCCCATCTCAGCTGGGTGATGAACCACACTGGACAGGTGCACCATGCTGCTGAATGGGACAGTGTACATGATAAGAGAGAAAACGTAAGTTCTGTCTTCTCTGTGGTACTCAAAAACCTCATAATACTACAAAAACCAGGTGAAGCTGGGTGGCTTGATTGAGTCTCCTGCTCTAATAACACACTTTGGACAATCATATTCTCCCTAATTAAAAACAGTCTGCAGATCCAGAGAGATAATTGATTTTTTGCTCATTCTCTGGAAGAAATTACACTCTTCATCAGCTTAGTTGGAAGAGCCATTTCTTTGTCTGCTCTTTTGTGGTGTGCAGAGAAATCCTTCCTCCTCTTGCCACCAGAGTCACTGGGGCTGCTAGAAATACTCAGTGATACATTTGGGTGCAAAACCCAATCTGGGGTACAGACATGTTCTTCTGATTGTCATGGTAGATATCCAAAACCTTTTAGAGATGCTCAAATGGGCTGTGAATTTCCACCCTGAAAAGTTATGGAAGACACGTAGTTGCAGAGTTTGTACTTTAGGCTGCCAGTGTGGGAAGCAAGTGATCAGCACCTTCTAAAGCAGAGAGCAAATATCATTATCAATAAGACAAGAGGGGATGACTTTAAACTGAAAGAGAGTAGGTTTAGATAAGACATTAGGCAGAAATTCTTTATGGTGAAGGTGAGGAGGCACTGGCACAGGTTGTCTAGAGAAGTTGTGCCCAATCCCTTGAAGTGTTCAAATCCAGGTTGAACAGGGCTTGGAACGACCTGGTCTAGTGGAAGGTGTCCCTGCCCACAGCAGGAGGTTGAAACTGGATGGTTCTTCAGGTCTTTTCCAACCTAAACATTTCTAGGATTCTACAATTAAAGTGTCAAATACCTTTTAACAGGAAAAGCACTACCAGAGGGGAAAAGCTAATATTTGTCTCCCTTTTGGAACAGTCCATCTTTTCCCTTGCAGCTTTGCTGGAATCAGTAATGGCTTTGCTACCAAATGTTAGCCTGACTATCTGCAGGGGCAGAGAGAAACAGTCTGAAAAAGATGCCATCCATTAGCAAAAGCTAATTTATTAGCAAAAGCCTATATGCATTGCCTTGTGCCAGGGAAGTTAAAAAAGCAAAAACTGCAAAAGGAAAAATAAAAAAAATCACATTGAGCTAAACAGAGTCTTAAGCAGTGGTAAACAAAATGTAGCTTCCTTTGTGGTTGATTTTTATCCAGCTGCAGCCAAATATCAAAGCGATATCAAAGGAAAGCTACCCATTAATTAATTCAGACTGACTTCACAAAGCAAGCTGGAGCTTTTGCTGATATCTGATTCTGACAACTTCCTAATCTTCACAAGTTGTCATTAAGAGTGGCATTAAAGCAGTCTGCAGTCAATCCCAGCTCTCGCCCCATTGTAACTCAGAGATGGTCTATCTACCATCACGGGAGCAAGCAGGGCTTAGAATAAGGAACTTTGCTTCTTTGCAAATGGAATTTGCAATGTATCAGGGCATCTCATTAATACAGTGCCTCGATCCTTCATCCTAGGAATGCTCACCCATTCCCACTTGCAACTGTTACAAGTTGCAGGGAGTAGAAATTTTCTCTTCTGAAGGAGAAACACGGGGAAAAAGCAGAGAAAGAAACTAAAAAAAGAAGCTCATGTCTGAAAGGAATAATTAGAAGTCTGTAATGATCTCTAAGAAAGTATGAATAGAGCTTTATCACTGATTTCAAGATAGAGAACACAAGATTGTGGGCTGAAGAAAGTAACATCGTGGAAAATAAGACACTAATCAGAGGAAAAGATCAGTTTTAAACTAAGAACTTCAAACAACCTGGTGCAGTGGAAGGTGTCCCTGCCCTTGGCAGGGGGGTTGGACGAGATGAGCCTTAAGGTCCCTTTCAACCCAAACCATTCTATGATCCTAGGAACTGAAAGTCTGGTACCTCCATAAGTGAAGCTCATAATTCCACCATGAAAATTCCTTACCGCTGCCAGGATGTCTCAGAGGGATTTCAGCCTCATGCAGAGATGCAAGGGATGTGATACCTTTATATTTCCATTCAGCTGTGAATGCCTCAAATGATCGAAGGGAGTTTGTTTTCTAGACCATCACTTGAGCAAGTATCCACCAGACGGCAACTAATATTATTTTGTGGCAAATTCCTGACAATACCTTAGAGGAAAATGTGCTGTGTTATTATACACTATATTCATTTCAAATATTGCAGAGAATACAGAGGAGGATAAGTGCTGTTGTGGGAGCACCTCACCCAGCATCTACTGCAGCATCCATAAATATGTTGTATTTATTTCCTCCAGGGCCAAGTACTGCCCAAATGCCAGTGACAAATGGGAATTATTTTTGGTTGTACACAGAACCAAGGATTTACCATCATAAGAGGTGAAATAAAGCTTAGATCAAGTATCAGGAAAAAATACCCAGTATCTGTTCAATTAGAATAATCTTCTAAAGGAAACAAAGTTAAATCCCAGTCCTTACAGGCATTTGGGGTAGGAAAGTATTAGAAAATATGGGATAGGCAGTAATCCTGTATTGGCATTAAGTCATTCGAGATGAGCTACTGGATTTTTTCATCTCTCATTTCTCTGACTGCTAAGAAGTGAAAGAAATTGCTATGCTGTGTAAATATAGAATCCTCCTATTTGTACAAAAATATATGATTAACCAAAAAGAAAGATCTTGCTAAGTAGGAGCTACAGTCAAAGTCCTGTACTTATACAATTGTGTCTGGAGGGCCCTGGGGGTTGCTCAGGCAGGCGTGTCCCTTGCCTCTTGTGACCCTATTCATTTTGCAAAGAATGACATGGATTTATCCCAGTTTAAAAGCGGCCTGATAGCAGACAGCCCTCGTTGTCTGCTGCTTGTCTTCCTCCCTGTTGACATGAGAGCCAAAAATAGAGGGTGTAACATGGGGGAAATTTATTTTCTTCACCCATCCCTCTTCCCCTGTGCTTTCCTTGCCCTCTGCCAGCTTCACTGACACTGCAACAGCCCTCAGGCTGCATTAGCCTCTCTAAGAAAAAGTAGCATATGCCAAGAAACAGGAGTTCAAGACTTCCCAGTAGCCCTAAATGCTACCTTTGGAGCAGGTAGGATGAATGATGTAAGAGCTTTTTAGCTCAGTTGGTTTTATCAGAGGGCCTTCCTGATAGTTCTCCGTGGCCTCCAGCTGTTCCACCTGAAGCCATCTCTGCAAAGAGATTTCTTTGACCTTTAGGCAAGTTGCACATAAAGATGTTGTTCACGGGGCACAGCACAGAGAAAATTTCTAATTGAGTACAATAGCCATAAAGAATAAGTAAGAGAAGACTACTTTTCACATACTGAGGTTTATAGTCACTAAATGAAGCATGTTGTTGCTTTGTTTCAAGAGAATCAAGGGGCCCAGTCTCTGAACACAGGCATTAAGGTTCAGGTTTGGGATCAGATGCTGGTTTGGAGCTTTGCAGATGGGTGGAGGCAGATTGATTTTAGCCTTACTCTTCCTGACACTGCCACTTTTACTAATGAAATCTTAATCACAGCTTGGTCCAAACACCACAGCCAGCTGGAACTGACTCATATTCTTCAAAAATATATGATTCTGCTAATGTTGTCCATTTATTTTTTATTTAACTTTCCAAACACCTATGGACAGAAATATTCAAATGCATTAGAATTCCTGAAGATTAGCATTATACATATATCCTGCATGTTTAGTTTGAATGCAAACCACTTTCCTTATCCCAAAGAAAGCACTGGCAGAGTACATTAGCTACAGAGATGCTAAAAAATTAAAGAGAATGAGTTCATTCGAAGGGTGGTTAAAAATAACATGGTTGCTCAATGTGACTCTTACTGGTGTTTGTAATTTTATGTATACACAACTCAACATCCATATTTTCATATGGACAGTGTGTGTTTTTGTGTGCTTGTGGCTGGAGACTTGTGGCGGTATCATTCTGTTTTCATAGATGGAGCAAATATCAAGCTATCTTTTTCATTTTCTCTCCACAGCCAGATTATTTCGCCACTGCAGACTATTGGCATAACACTGAGAACTTTTATTTGGATGCTGATACTGGATAGTTGTGGAAAATTCCTGTAACTTCAGCTCATGGAGAGCTTAAATAGAATTTATGAGCCATATCCTCATTTGGCGTAAAATATTATGGCTCTGCTGGTTCAACAATAAAATTGTACTCCTTACCCCAGCTGATCTCAGTCAAGAGAGTAGGGTTTTGACATCTTCATTCAAAACCTCTTTTCTACCTGACTGCTTTGGCTATTCCCTGCAATATTTAGAGGCATGCATGTTGACAAGTAGTTTGGGGCTCATGTCTGGCCTTTGAAGAAATCTGGATTGGTCTGTGTTTGGTAACAGAGGAATTTGAGTGCCTGTCTGCCTTCTGGAGAGGAGGGAATTGTGAATTGAGAAGTGTATTCTGGACTCAGAACTTCTCTGTACCTTTGCTAAGTGAAAAGTGAAAGCAGCAACGACCCCACATCATCAGTGCCAACTTTTTCTATGTATTGTACCCTTTGCTCTAATTTAAAAGGCAGAATTTCAATAGAAGTTATAATATTGATGCTTTTGGGGCTTATTTTAGACTTACCTCAATCACACTTTTTAGCTATAAGATGTTCTTGCTAGTACATTGTAATGCAAATAGGAAAGCTTTCCAACAGAACTTTAAAAAAGCTTTACATTTAAAAAAAATTAAAAAAATTCCCATAGCCTAGAATTTGAGTTTTGTACCAAATAATAGACTCTAGTTTCTGTCAGAACAGAAGCCCAAGAGCGTTGTTGCATCAAGGTGACCTTCCATGCTGCAGAAAGAATCAAGCAGAAGATCCACTTAGCCAGTGAAGAGAAAAATCTGTGATGTGAAACTGGGGGAGTGGTTTCTCTCTTATTGAATGAAAGCAAAAAATTAAGAAGATAAATGTAGATGAGATAGCACTGTGAAAGAAACAGAGGAGCCCCTGACTATGCTTCCTTGCCTTTCTGAAATGTTGCTGTGGCTAGTCATTCCATTTAAAGGGCTATCTCCTGAATTTTGGCTTGGCAAAAGTAGAGGATATTGATGAGCATAATCACATGGTGTTTTCCCAGAGCATAGTTCACAGAGGAGAACAAGCAAGCACAGAACAGTGTAAGTCTTAAAATAAAACTCCTGCAAAACAAGCATTTGATATCCTGGTCCCCTTGGCCTCTCTCAGAACCAAGTTTGTGTTTTGCATTACAAAAGCCATGGCATGTTTTTAAAAACATTTCATTTAAACTAAATTTCTTCCCAGTCATTGGTAGCCGGAAAGAAAATTTATTTTATTTTTGGTTGGGGCCATGTTTTTGGGGAAGAAGGAGGATAGGGTAGAGGAGTGCTTTGTTTTCTTAACAAGTTTCTAAAAATTATCCTAGAAGTTGATGTGGAATCAGAGGGATTTATGTAGAAAGGGAGGGGTTCCTTGTGGACCAGGTCACCTAAAATGCTGACCACAGACTGAGCTACTTAAATATTTTCATTGGGCAGCAGGAAAGGTCTTTTTTTTTAAGTGGGGTCTTCATCTTGAGCCTTCACAGTTTCTGAGAAGGACAAAATTCCCTGAATATGCCCGCAGGAGTCACTGCTCCCTAAGCAGGGAATCTGCCTTTTTCTGGGAGAAATGTGAAATTTGCCTTTACAGACCACTCAAGTAAGAACAAATCTCTGCTTTGCTGCCTTCCCATTTTGAGGTGGTTGAGGGACCTCTATTTCATTCCCATGGTATGACTTTACATAGAAGATGACTTAATAGGTAGCACAATAACTTAATAGTTTTGGCTTTGCTCTGGCTCTGTTTTCCAAATACTAATATGGGAGGAGGGGGTGTTCTTAGATTTGAAGGGAAAGTACTCCCTTCAAAGTCTTGATCTCCTATTGACTTCTGGAAACAAACACCCAACTGGGGAGATGGAAGAAAGAACATCTTCAGAACACTTGAGTCATGTCCAGTGGGACACAGACTGGAAGGCTTGTGTCATGTTGGGATTGAGTCCTGGTGTCTTAGGTCATGCTGGGCAAATCCAGCAGCACGAGGTTGCATTAGTTATTAGCTGACATCCCAAAGCCACAACAGCTTGGATTGCATTTGGTTCCTCCAGCCGTCCTAGATCAGTGTTTCATGTTCATACACTACCTCTCGAGGCAAATCTAGGGAGTCATATTGTAAAAAAACGCCTGCTTGTGCAGAGTACACTTGCTAATTAATGTCTTACCCATACCTGATGATAAAAAGAGAAGAGTTTGGCTTGATAGACTTGGCTTCAGCAGTGGAATAACCCCAGATGCATCACATGGAACCTCTGTGCCTTTCCTTTTCCCATCTTCTTCCCTTCTGCTGCAAAGAGCCAGCAGTAGTGAGCACCTCGCAGTGGTGTCAGGAGAGGAATCAGTTAGAGCGTGAGGAGCTCGGGCTCTGATGCAGTGCGGACAGCTTGGCTCCCCCCCTTCAGATCGTCATTCCAGACCATGCAGTGCTTCCCTGCATGGCACCGGGAAAGCCGCCGCCTCACCGTGCTTCCTTTTCCTCTCACAAACCTGGGCAGCGATTTTTGCCCCTCGCAGTCACCTTGAATGGGTGTTAAAACCCAGTCAATTAATGTCATGGAGAGACTTCTGTTATCTCCCTGCCCTGCCCTGTTGACATGCAAACTGGCAAAATGTCAACAGAAGTTATTGCTGCTAGGGATGAGATGGATAACTCTTGCTGTTAAAATAATATCTGGTGTTTTGCTCAGATGTCTAATGGGTTTGCTTTTTAAGCATGGATGATGCAAAATATCCCCAAGGCATTATTCCCAACAAGTTATAGAATGCCACTTAATGTCTATTTTTAAGGATTGAATAGGTTCTGTAAAGGCTCATTTGGTTGAAGAAAAGATAGTTAATAACTTTGCTTTCCATGTGATTTTGAAGAGACAATTTTTGGCCATACCTCCCCTTTTTTATTTCCACTCTGTTTGGCTCGTCTGTGTCCTGGAGTTGTTGCCATTAGTGTGGGAGGTAAGAAATTAAGGAATTAAATAAATGGAGGAGACCTGCTGAAAGAGCAACAGTAGTTACTTCTACATTAGGAAGTGGTCACTTCTAAGATACCCAACTTTTTAATTTCTGTATGAAGGTACAACTTTTAAAAGACACTGAGTGCTACAGCCTAATTAGTAAATGTATGGGAGGAACAGCAGGATGTGAGAGTGACTGTGGAAGGGATCACTAGATAAATTATCATTATTATTATTATTATTATTATTACTATTATTGTTGTTATCTTTATTTTATTATTATTATTTTAAAGCACAGCATTGTTTTTAGTCTCTCTAACTAATGTTTAATTGAACTTGAATTTAAACCACAGAGTGTAGTGGACTGCAAATGACTGAGTTGGAAAGCTTCCAAAAGCCATTGAATTTCAGTGGTTTTAGTGTTCTCCAGTAAAACAACTTGTTTTAAGCAAGCTATATGCTTGTTTCTGTGCTCTAAATAGAAAATAATGATGTTATGCATTACCGCATGAACTATATTTGGCACCCACCAGCAATATTCATTTTCTCTTGCTTCTCTCTCTTCCCCCTTCCCTCCCTCCCCTCTCCCACTGTCTCTCTCCAAAAAAACATGTATATATGTCTGACAGTAATCTAGGAGGCCAAGTAACAGATCACATTCTTCTACTAAAATTGTATGAATGCCTAACGCAGCTTAAATCCCTTAAATTGGGATTTATGAAAGGATGACAGCAAACAGTCTTCTAGCTATGCCATCGCTCAGGCAGTTACAGCAACTGCTTTACATTTATTTGTGAGACTCTATGTGATGAATGCACATTTGTCCTCCTTTTACCCATGAATAAACTAAGGTGAATGACTTCCACCAATGCTGGGAATCCAGAGCTCTGTCTGTGCTGGTGAAGCAAGCAGGAGCACGGTGCTGGTTAGCACTTTCCCGCCTGCTGTGTGGGCATATTTGGGGGAATAACATGGGCTAGAACTGTTCCCGCTAGGCAGAACGGACAAGGACATCCTGTTTTGAGTGGAACGAGAATTTAATTGTAGGTGTGTAAATACAAGCTGTGCCACACCACTTCTTTTGAGAGCCAGAGAGCAGTCCTCTGCCTCTTTTATTCACTAGTATTTATTTGGCCTTAGAGACTATCCCGTTTCCAGAGAAGTTCCCAAAGCACTAGCCAGATATTGACTGCGTAATTCAAGTTAGTTTGACCCTAGAGAAGTCATTCTAAACAGTTCTTTTCGATAGGAAAATACACCCCTTCCACTTCTGGGAAACTTGTATTACTTGTGAGTCACAAGGGTTTAAAAAAGCAAAACCAGTTGGCAATGAAATGTGAGAAATGAGTGTTCAAGAGCTTCTCTGAAAGATCCTATGGAAAAACTGGGGAGCTAAAAGCTGAAATGAGAGGCTGGGGGGGGAGGGGATGTGTAGAGGTATCTGCACATAATAATCCAGGAAAATAATCACCTCTGAAGACACTGAAAATCATTTAATTCTCTGGTGCTTGTGGACTGTTTTCTCTTCCATCTCCTGTCTTTTGGTAGGTCAGTATGCTTCCTCTTGACTTCCAGACTCAGTAAAGGTTCTCAGGAACCTAGTTGGTCGTCTTTTTAACTTGGACTATGTGCCTAATTAAACTGCACTCATTAATTGGATCAGGAGCTTGCAGAAAGCTTTGAATTCATTTCCAGACCAGAGTTAGGCAAAGAACATAATTTTTTCCTGCTGGTTTTCATGCTGGTACCTCTTTAGGTGGTTTTCTTCTAAGCCCTTAGACTGTCTCTGCTGCTCCTTAATATTTCCTTCCTCTTAGGTTTTCCTATTGTTTCCAAAAAGTCTCAGGATTTATAATCCTTCCCCCAAAAAGAATATTAGGGTTTAATTAAGGTCTGACATCTCTTCTTCTCTCTTCCACATTCTCTCCTGACATTTTAAAATTCTGAAATGTAGAAGATATAAAATAAGTCCCCTTTGGCTTCAACAGTGATTAATGCTAGCAAGAAGCAAGTCCCAAAGTGCTAGAAATGACAAGATACATGCAAGCTGTCATCATTTAATCCTATCGCTTTTTGTTTGGTTTGGATGTTACCCAAGTAACCCAAGTTCTTCAAATTTCCCCTTTGCTTGGGGGAAGGTTTAGCTCCATTTTGTTGTGTTTCTCTGAGATGTGGTCTGTGAGGGTGACAGGTAAGGGACAAACTGAGCTGGGTTGTGGCTGGAAACGTAAAGCCAGGGCAGATGACATGGAAGGGAGAAAGGGGACAGGTCTGAAAATGGCTAAGAGCTCTAGAAGTCTGCTGGTGGCTTTAAAGGGTTATAGAAGGATGATGACAGGAATGGTAAGGAGTGAGGAGTCATGGATAACATCCTCCACACATGATCCCTCAGCTCTGGCTGTAAAAAGTCACACTGTGCTTAACTTTAGAGGACTTTCAGGAGATGGTCTTTCACTGCCATGGTGAGCTGGGTGAATGTGTGGGCAGGTTTCTGTGCATTCAGTCAGTCTCTTCTTGCCAAGTGGATTTCCGTCCTCAAGGCACAAGGAATAACAGGATCAAGGCACGTGCATCTGCAGTGGCAGGAATGGAGAAGAAAAGCTGCTAATAGATGTAGTAATCACGTATTAAGCTGCTTCTGCAATGGACCATTAAAAAAAAGATTTTTCATAGTCTAGGTGGCCAGAGTTTCAGAGGTGCAGAGGATATCCAAATTTCACAGACTCAACACAGCTGCAGCAAAATGAGCCCATCAGTTCCTTCATCTTCACTGAAAGGCATCTCCTGCTTTTAATCACCAAAGTCCTGCGTAAGACTAACATACTCACGTTTAACAAAGCACCTCGTATTAAAGCAGCCAATACAGACCATTTTGAGTGCCAACTGCCTCCTCCCACAAACCTTGCTTTGCTCGCAGAAATTGCTGCTCGCAGGAAGTCTTTAGCCTACCCAGAATATCTGAATGCCTGTTTCTCTTCAGAAAATTGATGGAAAGCAGGTGCCCAAAAGCCATTCCAGCAAATATATTGACAACTCTGAAATGTGATTTAAGCAGTTGCTTTTGATGCAGTGGTGACTTAGAGTGTGCCAATGCCATGCTTGTCCATGCCTGGAGACAGTTCTTCCCTGTTCACCCCTGGCACTTCAGGCTTAAGATTGCACCTGAATTGCAGCATCCCCTGACTAAACAAAACAAACCATGAGCTGATCTCCTTGTGCAATGTGCAACCACACAATAGTAATCACAGCTAATGACTCTGCTAAATGCTAGACTGCACACACCTCCTTGTTTGGTGTTTGTTTTGTATACAGAAGGTAACATCGACTGAATAACGAGGATGCCAAGTTACAGATGGGGTTGTGGAATCGTATTTGACAGCCGATTAGAGTAATCTGACAGAAATGATGACTTAATCACCATGACAGACTCCAAATTCCCAGATAGAATTCCACCCAGGTTAATCTAATTTCCTTGCAATATTTTTGCCAGAAATAGACTCTTAGCCGGCTTGTTTTCTCCCATGCAGATGTCACATGGCTTTGACAAGAATGTAAATAGGTACCGTTATTGTTGAAAAGATGACTTTGAGGCTCTAAAGCAGGAGAGGTTGCATGCCTTTGAGAGGCATTGGGTTGCTTTGTTGTGTTTTTTTCTTTTTTCTCTAATGAAGTTATGTTTGCATACAGCAAGATGTACTTCAGAAAAAGAGGGGGGAAAAGAAGACGTAACTATTCAATTGTAGTTCTAGGCCATGGTCCTGCTGCTGCCCTGGACATAGCCAGCAGCCAGATTCTCATTAATTTCAGGAGGATTTTCAGGATTGCATATTTGGCAACTGTTTCTTTGCCTTTTTGGTGCCTGTGGACTGCCTCAGCACCCCAGCTTGGGATGCGCCCAAGGAGAGGCAGTGACGTGCTTGGCCCCAGGCTTTGGGTGGCCTCCGTGACAGTGCATGCAGTGGTGAAGCCCCCACTTTGTTGCCAGCGCTGCCACGAGGCACTGGCAACCTTGGGCAGCAGGCTCTCAGCTGTGAAACAGTGTCATGGTGTGATTTGGGATCGATGGATGGGCAGCACCTATTGGAAAGGCAGGTCATGCCCTGCTTGCTGCTCACATGTGTTCAGTAGAACTCTCTGTGATATCGATGAGGAGAGGTTATTCCTTACAGCCCCTGCTCCAGCCTGGGTTTGAAAGCCCCATGCACTGTGCTTGCCAGGGGAAGCTGCCCACGCTCAGAAGGAGCTTGCCTGAGAGCTGTGCCGTTCTCTCTTACTGTGTGTACTGAACACAGGATGATGTTTAAGTCTATAAATTACTTGCTGAGGTTATTTTTCTTACTCTTGCCTCTTTATTAATTGTGAGTGTGCATTCATAAGTACTGTGTTTTCATAAGCAAAGCTTTCTCCAAGAAAAGAAGAAAATGTTTCCTGTTGTTCTGTGTGACAACATGACATACTGAGAAATCACTTACCTTGAGATCCATAAGTGATGTATAGCTACAATAACAGCTTTCTGATAAGGCAGGAAATCCTTCATTTCAGTAGATGACATGATTCTAGTGAGTGGCATCTAATTTGAAACAGTTTTATATCATCTATAATCTTTTGGAGGGCCTGGGAAAGCACAGCTATTTTATTATTTTATAGCCTGCAGTTATACAAGGAAGATATAAAACGCACAGATTATTTTCCCTTTTGCTCATTGTAGAGTGAACAGATAGTACCTATTTAGCTATTGTCTCTGCCCCTTTAATTTTCTTATTCACTACACACTTCTTTGAGAGTCATTCTTTTCTTTTCTTTTTTACACCTACCTTTAAATATTTTATGGGTAGAGAGCTTATAATATGTATTGTCACGGCAGTTGTCTCTAGAGGTCAGCAATGAGTTTAATAATGAGATGCGAACCAGTGACTCTGTAAAACCCATTTCAGGTTATAAATGGCATGTTTTATTGAATCTAGTGTTAAAGGTTGTTAACGTATCAATTGGTGATGGTCAGGGTTAAACAAGCTTCAACATGAGCCCTCTCATGTTAGGAAACTGTCAGTAAGGTATTTTTCCACTTTCCTCTTCGCTGAAGCCAGGTTTGTGTATCACATCCGTTTTTCAGGGGGTGTTCTGCAGTTTATACTCTCCAGGTCTGAGCTGGATCTTCTATTACTTTTGCACTGAGATAATTTTAAGCACAATGGCATCACTCCCAAATTCAGCTTGATGGTGTGAAGAGAATTGGGACCATGAGTTATTAGCAGGAATGTTTGAAATCAAGTCAAAACCCAGTTGAAGCATCATGATAAATCTTGCCTCTTGCTTCGTGAATGTACCAGATTACTGAGTTAATGAACTTGGGGTAATTATGTGTAACAGAAGAGGATGATTTTGAATGCAGTAAATGTGTTTGTCAGGTAACACTAATCTTTGTGTTGTGACCATGGGCTGCAAGAATAACTTCTTCACATGAATTTGGTCTAAAGCTGGCTTCTCTGGTTCAGGCATTTTGAAGAGTGAGAGGTTTTTAACATTATTAAAATTGCCTTTATTCAAAATATCTCCTCTGAGGGCCATATAAATGCACCTGTAAATAGAGGTAGATTCTCTGTCTACAAAAGGTCTGAATTTGGGTTGGATTTTTCTCTTATATTCTGCGTATTCATGATTTCTCAATACTTGCCTTTCTTTCCTCTATTTTCTCACCATTCCATTGCTCCTCAGAGATATCAGTAGCCTGCAAGGGGCTTGTGGAGCAAGTTACATCTTCTTTTTCTTCTTTCTGTTTTTGCTTGCTGAGTGGACATGCTGCCTTCACATTCCCATGAATTTTAAGTCCCCTGCAGTGCCCAATGTATTGTTGATGTCAGGAAAAATGTTAAGCACCAAGTAGACAGAGAACGATAGAAGCTCCCTTTTTTCTATAAAACTGATTGAATAAGAGAGGTGGCAGAAAAGTGCTGGGCTATTAAAGTCCATTTAGGAAACAAATGATTCAAAGAGAACAGAATTGTTAAAACTGAAGCAAATTTATGCATCCTGACAGCTACATCTACCTTGTGGCTTTGCCTTTCCATAGGACACAGTGGGGAGCTGTGCAAGCAGCACAGGGAATACATTGATTTGCAAGGCCAGGGAGCGTTCTGGACTTTGAGTAAATCTTACAGAAACATTCACAGCAATATTTTCTATTTTCTAAAGAACCCAGCAACTTTTTCCCTGGTGGTTATGTTACTTCACCAAAAGTAACGCAGATGTGGGTTTCTGTGCTGCTTTGAAAGCACATTTGATAAGAGGGCATGGATGTTCTCTTCCCGCTCAGCTGTTTTTGTTTCCCAGAGTTTGTCTTAACAGACTTTTATTAAAAAAATGGAATTGCCTCTGACATTTTCAGGCAATACTCAGCTGTGCTGCACTGAAAAATGATACAAAAGTAGAAAGTGCATACATTTTTTCACCTGTTCACATGAATTGGTAAGGAATTGCTGAGGAGAGAAAAGGCAGTGGCCCTGCAGCTGCCAGAAGGTTTGTGCAGTCAAATCCCAGAAACTATGCAGAGCCCATGAAAGAAAATAAAAATGGGATTTTTTTTGCAAGCTTAAACATCTCCCACATTGAATCTCACCGTGAGGTCAGTTCTGGAGGCTTTTTGAGAAGCTGTAATAAAATTTCCCTGAACACACCACAGTGGCCACAGGGCTGGCTATAACCAATGTCCTGTGGAAAACTCACACACTCTGATCAGAGGGAGCTTAACTATTGTGGTGTTATTATTCCTGAAAGAACAAAAACAACATTTGTAAAAGTTTTATTGGAGCTATCAACAATTCAGTGTGGGAGCAGCATCACTTAGTAGGGAAAGCTGAGGACACACCAGACCAAGTGTGCCCAGGTAGGATGCTCAGCACGGAATGCTGCACACAGGGGTTGGTCTCCTTTGCAGCAAGAGGGACATGAATGAAGGAAGAGGTTGAAAAGGAAAAAGGATTTGGAGTTTTTATGTTTCATGTTGTGGTGGGAGCTTTATGAATGAGTGCATATTGTATTCTAAAACAAAAAGATGAGATACTAAACAGTTATAGGAAGCTATTTTAGGAATCAAGATCTCTTCTTCAGTTGTGAAAGAATCAGCACAGTTTTTTAATTACAAGCAAAGTTCATTTGTCAAGCTCAACTCCTCTGAGTACATTTGAAATGCTTGCTAGTTCTTAAATTACTTGAAAATTCCATCTTGGTTTTGGCAGTGGTTGAGCTCAAGGAAAAAAGTTGGTAAAACAGAAAGCAAGCATGCCATAAACTAATGAGGGCTGTAACTTTAGAGGTCTTCTGAAACTAGATACAGCAAATTAAAGATTTATATGAGTCCTATGGGCCCAATGATCTTTTTCTTTTTTTCTTCCTCATTATAAAATACTCCTTTACCATTTATTTTTTCTTATAAACTAAGATGCAGTGTTATTTTGAATTTATATAATTTCAACATGTTCAATATTAAATCGTGTCTCTTTTTAACCCTTCATTAAAAACATAATTCTTGATTTTTTACAACTATCCAACCTGCCTTACTCTCTTTCATTTTTGTTTTTAGATGCATCATCCTATTCAGATGAAACCTGCAGATAGTGAAAAGTCAAATGGTACGTGTTTACTTTATTTCTACTTAATTGTGTCTCTCTCTAAACTAAAGTAAGTACAACATTGTGAGAGTTTTTGCTTTACTACTTCAGTGGTGAAAATGACAGGCAGTTTCCCTACACCTGACATGTTGGGAAGCTGTTGAGCTGCTCTGAACTCCCTTTTATCTTCTGCTTTAAAGAAGGAAGGAAATGTCCTCAGAAAGGGTCTTCCTTGTACCTGCTGTACGTCATGACCCACCTCCCTGCATACATCCTTCCCTTGGGTTCTCCTAACAGTGAGGTGATGTGGGAGCACCTGAGATTGATAAGATGGAGATAAAATGTTAATGCTGAAAACTAAAAATAAAAGAAACAAAAAGGTATAGCTGTGTTAGCAAACTGTGTAAGCACATGATCAGCCTTAAACATTTGCCAAAACTACCTTTTTATAGAATGATGCCATTCTGAATCTGAGCCAAATTTAGGTTTTAATCATATGCTTCATTATGAGCTGGGAAACCCACTTTGGAGCTCTCTGTGTACTTATTCCTCACAACGATTGAAAAATGAATGTTATAAAGACAGTAATATCCATTTGGAATACTAGGGTACTGCCTAAGTGGATGTATATGACATGCAAAATAGATGGAAAGCTAAATCTGTTAAACAAGCCAGGTTTATATATTCAGGAAAATAAGATAATCGAATGGTAGCGCAACTTGGCAGCGTGTGATTCTTTAAAAATATATACGTGTATGTTTTGCCCCTTGATTTGTTCCTGTAATTTTCTAAAATATATGTTAAAGATATCATCTGCCTTCTTAGATTGCAGGAGCTTCATTTTCCCATAAGGCCCACATAATCAGAGCTGGTTCCTCCAACAGGCATCTTTGCACCTCATTAATTAGTAATCAGGGCAGAAGCCATGCACTTAGAGATCTACATACCTGCAAATGTAAATTATGATTGGGCTCTAAATCTCTCCGCAAGGCTTTTTTAAGGCTTCTTTTTTTGCTAATTGTAGTGCATCCCTTTTTCAGGCTTCTCCAAGGATTATGAAGTTTGGAAGGAAATTAAAACTTAACATTATGCTAGGTTTCCCATTATGACAACTTTCCAAACAAAAGTGGCCATGAGCACAGGAAATAGGAGCCATCACCCATTTGTAGGGGAGCGGTGTTCTCTCTCTCAGACTGGACTCATGGAATCGTTGAATATTCTGAGTTAGAAAGGATGGATATCCATCCATGAGGATTCTCAAAGTTTGGTTCCTGGTCCTGCATTGGACAATCCCAAAAATCCCACTATGTGCTTAAGAGCATTGTCCAAACACTCCTTGAGCTCTGTCAGGGTTGGTGCTGTGACCACTGCCCTGGGGAGCTGTTCCAGTGCCCAGCCACCCTCTGGGTGAAGAACATTTTCCCAAAGAGTTTGAGCAGTGATTTCTCGCTGTCTTCGAGTGCTCAGAATAGAGGCCAAAGCACCTGCGTGGGCAGAAGGACTGAACTTTTCAGGCCCCACTGCAGTCAAGGAGAATGTTGCTGTTGGAATCCAAACTCCACTCCCTAGTATTTAGTGCTAGCAGTGGGCACAATTATCCCTTAGGCACAGGAATACTGGCTTGAACCCTCTGAACTAAGTATGGCCTCTATGGGTTCTTCTTTCAAAGACAAATTTCACCTCAATTTCCTTGGCAAATTAGAAAATAAGAGGCAATGGGCCAAAATTGACTCCCAGTGAGTTGCTTGTTCATTGCCTGAAGTGTTTCTTTCTAAAGGAGATTGAACATATTGGAAAAACACTGTGGGGAATTGTGCAAATTCTCTCTTTCTCTGCAAGTAGCACCTGCTTGGAAAGCAGGGTAGGTTGGCTCCTGGCTGCTGCTGTTAGTCTGGGGTTATCTGCATGAAACGCCTGTCTGCACTGTGGAAATACTCTCTTATTTTCTGGCATCTATTCCAAGCATGAAAATCACGAGGGATTGTCTTTTTTTTGCTTTTTTTTTTTTTTTTCTTCCTCCCCTTTCTTTGTATTTTTCGGGAAAACAAATTGTCAGTTCAGGGGTTCCAACTGTCAAATTAAACACCTTTTTAAATTTAAGCTCCTGAAGGGTGTGGGAACTTTTGGTAGGCATTTTCAAGGGGTGGTGAGCTATTTGCTTTAAGCTGACCGGAGAAACAGAAGGCGAACTAATACCACAACGATGGTAATAATGGTACAGCCCCTCAGAAAGGCAGGGCATAGGCGTGGGGTTCATGGTGACAGTTTGCAAGCAGCTTGGAGATCAAGAAAGAGGAAAAACAGCAGCGTGGGGGATGTGGAGGCTTGTTTGGCACATGGTTCCCATATGCTCCAGGCTATCCTTCTGAGGAGGTATGTTATCCATGCCAACAGCAAATTGTAAACTGTACCTCTTCAACCAGATTGGTAAGTTCAAAGGGGAAAAGAAAGAAGACATGCCAAGGCGTCTTGGTTTTTGTGATCCGTGGTGGTTGAGCTTTCAAACAATACTTGAAACTCTTTGATTTGTGAGTCATGGGAGGATCCCGGTGGATTTTATAGGTAAAGTGGTGTTTCTCAGTTTACAAACAGGTTAAAGACATTCTCTTGGTCTAAAATTCCTTGTGGAAAGATGTGTAGGACAGGTTGAACAGTTTACAATTCTTCTGAGCTTGTACATGTTTGTGAAGGATTGATAGACCTGTTCAAGTTCCATAGGGAGGAAAAAGAGGTCCTCTCATTCAGTTTACAGAGGTTTTCAGAGAACAGTATTTGCTGTGTGATAAAATGTCCCCTCCCCTTACTGAGTCCCTTGTGAAAAAGTTTGAATGAGTATCCAAGCCAGAGTACCAGGATAAAATGCCTTCCTTTTCCATCACTGTTCCTGCCCTTAGATGTCTGCATCACTTCCGAAACCTGTCCCTTGGCGCTAAATGCCAAGCTCACCTCATGGAAACTGGGAGAGGGGTACAGAAGGGACACCTCTGGCACACCTAGACCGGGTTGCTCAGAGCCCCATCCAACCTGGCCTGGAACACTTCCAGGGCTGGGGCATCCACAGCTCCTCTGGGCAGTGATTCCTTCCTTGTCTACAATGTGTCCGAGTTGTTTCTCTGCTCAAGCAGATTAAGCAAACCTTATCTCTTCCACCAACCTTTTAGCAGCTAGAGTTGGTGGGGCAAGACTTGCCCTCAGATCTAATTAATTTGTCTGCCAGGAGGATTCTGAAAAGCCTCTTATTGTTGACAAATGTAACATCTCTGAAAGATTTTCAGATGATGAGTTTTGTAGTATGTCCTGGTCTGGTCACCCAGTAAGTCTGGTCTGATCACCATTGTGTGGGTTGTTTGAACTTGTCTGCAAAGTTTTGGTTGAGGATTTTCTGCCCAAAAAACATGGTTTCAACTTTGAAGGCTCCACCATTACTAGTTCCATCGCTCACAGTATTTATCCTTTTAAGAACATTTTCCTTTTTTCAAACAAACGGGGTTCCTCCAGTGTAATGCTGAAAAAGTTACAAACACCTGCCTGACTTTTAAGTTGTCTGTGCCATTAACATGCTGCAATTTGAAAATGCTTAAATGTGTCTTGGAACTGGATTTGAACATAGTCAATACTTTCAGGCACATATCCTGCAGTCAGTATGCTCTTAAATGGATCAAAGCATCAGCGCTTCAGGGAAAATGTCAAAATTCTCTATTTAAAAAAAGTTTAAAAGTAGGGAGGAGGGTAGCTGAGCAATCATATAATTTATTTTTATTTATTTTATTAGTGGAAAATTTAAAAAATAATTTTTAAATTCTAAGTGACAAAACTTTGCCGATTTGGAGGTAGTAATTAGATGCCATATGTTAGCACTAACACATAGAAAAGTTGATAATTAATGCAGGCAGCTCCAGATTCAGGTGTGACTTTGACAGATTGTATGCAACGGGTTTTCACAGGCTTACAGCTAGGGATAAAAAGTCTGGTTTCACCCCTTCCCTTCTGTATGGGAGTGAAAAACCAAAACCAAACCAAACCAGAAAAAAAAAAAAATAAGAAAAAAAAAAAAAAGCCACACCATTTACACATAATTAACTATTTATCTATTTGCACAAAAGAGAAGGCATCTTCTGGGGAGAAAATGCACTCTTTATCTGACTGGACTCCTCAGAAATGTACAATAAAGGGTTATGATTTTAATATTTCATCATTTTTAGGGTTTAGGAGAGTGAAAAGTTTGTTGAATCTTCAGGGAGATTTCCTATGACTATTACAGGGTTTAATTCTTTTGTAGCATTCAGAAAATAATCTCCATTCCTTTATTCTCCTGGGTTAGCACAAGCAATCTAATACAGCAAGAAATGCTCATTACTGAAGCAAATTGAGTAAAGCTAAAAAATTAGACCCTTCAGGATGTTATTCTGCACACGGGATGTAGTGCTGTCAGAAGACAGGAGGCTCAGTTTGAAAAGATCCCCCCCAGCAGAGACAGACTTCATGTCAGATAACCTTTGATGGCTGAGGCAGAGTTCTGGGTACAAACACAATGCCCAGGCAGGTGTGCTAGTGATGGCAGAACTAGCCCTGACGGGGTTACCAGAACACCTCATCTCATTTTAAAACAGGTATCTGCACCTCGTCACACAGGGTTCCTGCATTCTGGCAAACCCCACCCCAAATCCAGCAGGCTCAGCCCTGGATGTGTCACTCAAACTGCCCTGGCAGTGCAGCCACTGTGCGTTTGTAATGTGTTGGGATGGATTAAAGGTGAACCCCATAATGTGTTAATCAAGAAACTGAGCGGTTTCACACCTTCCTTCCTGTAAATAGAACTTCAGGCCTTGTTTACCGTGACCTTCTGGCTGCTTCTGCACCATCAAGGAGGGGCACTCAGCCACCCCATCCTACCTGCTGCTTCCAAACAGTTTTATCTACTTCATTCCCACAGAGTGGTGCAAAATAGTGAGAAAGTTCAACTCAGCCCATGAGTGAGGTTCAGAAATAATGATGTCAAACACATGCCAAAAGAGTTTTGATTTTTTTGGATTTTGAATTACTGAAATCTACCCCAAGGGTGGGGAGAGAGAGTTATCATGCAGTGAAATGCTTACAAGATATGTGCACCCTTGCACACTGCTACCCTGCCCCCAGCCACCTTCTTTACCTGCTCTCATTGTCCAAAGCACTTGCAGCTCCCAAGCTTTGTCCAGTCCCTCAGACCTCATTTATTCCTCCTGTCCCTGCAGCTGGAACTCAGGATATGTAGGTGTTATGATGTTTCCCAGGATCTGGGAGATAGCTGGAAGGTAACAGCATCTGTCAATCTACCCAGTCAATGTAAAAAAATCTGTGATCTGCTGTTGGTAGCAGGGCAGAGACTCCCATGGCAAAGGCCATCCCATCTGGCGGGGAGAGGTGAGATCCACCACTCTTCGGAGGAGCTGATCTCTTGGCATTGCTGAGCTGAGACTAAAACTTTAGGTCACTGAAGTTTGGCCAGGTGGGTTTTGGCTGCCATCCTTTTCCTAAGCAGCAGCAGGATCCCAGTCCCAGTGCTTTGCTGGGTCATGGACGTTTACCGCTGGGCTCCTCATTTTACATCCATGAGAGAAACCCAACACTCACAGGAAAATCCGCAGGCTTGGCAGATCCAAAGGGAACTTTGCTAACCTCTAAATATATTTGACCCACACATCTTGCAGTCTGTTGTCTGCTTGATTCTCAAAACTTGCCTGTGTGGCAGGTAAGAATTCATTTTAGAAAGAAAGAAGTGGCTGAACAAAAATGCAGAAGTAAATCTGAAAATCAGTCTTATCGAGGTGGAAAAGTATTCCTTTCTCTATGTGGGAATATATTGTTAAAAACTCTTTCAGCCTAATAATATCAGATGTTCTATCAGAAGGAGTGAAAACATGTCATTTTGATCTTGACAATTGTCACTTTAAATGTTTTATATGCTGGGCCCCTAGCCAGAAAAAGAATAGCAATTTTCTTAAGCTTCAACACTGATCAGCACTGACTAATGGCACTGAATACAGAGCATGCCATCATATCAATATGTTTTCTGTACACTGAGCATTCTTCATGAAATCTGCATTTTTAAGATGTACAGTACACAAGAGCTGGATGTTTAATTTACTATAAAATCACCCTCAAGCTGCAAACCTGCAAATCATGTTAGTTAAATGGCATATTTATAGGTTTACTAGCGAAACCAAAGGAGGCCGGTGGGGAGTTTGTCGCCTGCTACTCTTCAGAAAATTAAAACAAAGCCTTCTGTTTGCCTCTCATTTCTTTGGAGTCTCCATGTGAATTGCTTTGGTTTGAGGCTTTGTCCTGGCACCAAAGCAGGACCCAAGGGACCTCCTTTGGGATGCTGGGGCAGGCATTTGTCCAACTTAGCCAGCAGCTATTTTTGAAAGAGGGTTGAAACCTAGTCACCCTTAGGGTAGACCTGCACACTGTATTTCAAGCCTAAGATCAACCCAAATTTAAACTGGCTGGTACTAGCTGACACAGAGACACAAAAATAAGAGGTTCATAACACAGAGCAGAAGACAGTGCTTGGAAATGTGCTTGGCACCAAGGCTTCACCCGGCCTGACCTCAGTCTGTGGTGTGGAGAAATCCAGACCTGGCAGCCCAGCTGGGTCCCTCATCTCAAAACCTTTCCTGCACCATGGCCATAGTCTGTGCCTGTTGTAGAGGGGATCAGGCTGGCCAGGGAACTTCCTCAAAAAGATTGATCAAGGCAATATAGGAATTTTCTGCAGCCAAATTACAGCCATTCTTTCACCAGCAGAATTGGCTGCCTGCACTCCTCTTGTAGCTGTGAGCAAGGCAATTTGGCTTTCCCACCCTTAAAATAATAATTAGCAGCATCAAGGTCAGCTATAGATTATGAATCAGATGTAAAGTTTCATATATATTTATATATATTTATGTATATATAAATATCCCAACTTGCAGGTCTTATTTGCAATCACGCATATTCAGTTCCTGATCTGTATATAACTGGCTCATCCCATGCATTCATCATTTCTTAACCCTTTCTGGAGGGTTCACCTGCATGTGGAACCTCAGTATAAAGTGTGAATGAAAATGTTCAGTCTTGAGGAATGTCTGCTGAGGAAAACATCTTCCCCTGGGTGTTAAGTTCACACCAATTTTCTTGCAAGCTTGTAGAGTGAGAAGCTGGGATTGCAGGGGCTGGTCTCTGTTTTGGGTTCTGAAAAATGCATGGGTTTGGTGCTTGCTTGTATAAAAGCTACAAATACCTTTAAAGTCAGCGATTTAAGAAGATTACTTCAAACGCTTCTCATGATCAATAAACATGAACCTCTTCTTGTAATTCTTGAAATTATTAAATGCACTGAAAGTGTTGAAGTATAACCCAAATAAAATCCTAGAAAAAATGGACGCAGTTACTTCTTCCTCAGCTTCAATTTATTCCATTTGACAAACTCGTACTAATACAGGAGACAGAGTTAGAGAGCAAGGGAGGATTCTTTTTTTTTTCTTCTTCTTTTTGTAAGCTCAGAAATGAAAATATTTTGTTATAAAAATAATTTGCACAATAATAGAAATAAGTAAGTGCAGTGCAGACTCTCTGGAGTAAAGCTTTCCTTCCCTCTTTGCTTCCCCACAAACCCTGACAGTCTGCTCATTAACAGGGAATTGGATTTGCATGCCATTTCCAGAGAAGAAAGCACTGGTGTATGTACTGTATAATAAGCACTTAGATTTTCGGTTTAATATAGATGGGTGGGTGCGTTAACATTTTAAGTCTTTCCAGAGTGAATTAAGTTTTGATGACCTCTTTCATTTTTGACAAGGGTCCCCAGCTTTAGACCTGTAAATTTGAGTTTGATTAATAGGACTGTGTGCATCTGCTGCAGCAGTCCAGCTTGTGCTGGTTTTGGTGACAGTGCAGACAGAAAATCCTCTGCCAATAATTCAGGTAAAGCACCTTTTTCCATGGCTTTTTTTGCAAACTCAGCATCATTACACATCAAAGGGTGTTCAAGTGATGTCCTGGAATATGCCCTGTGTCCTCCTACAGGGGAGAGGACTGTGGCACTGGGAAAAAATAAAGAAAAAAAAAATTTAAAAAAAATGTAATGCATTCTTTTTCCAGAGCAGTCATTGCACATCTGCCTTTCCAGTGCCGTGCATTAAGCTAGCTGAAATTGAAAGCTCGGATAGGAGCTGCTCTCAAAACATTTCTCAGGAATATTTTTCATTAGCTTGTATCATTACATGCACAATCCCTTCCTCACCCTCACCCCATCATGATTTCTTTCACACATGAGGGGGATGAGAGAATTTATCTGAATTAGAATCTATGCAAAGATATCTTTAAAAGTGTCTCTAACAGAGGGATACTTTTCTTTTAGAAGCCATGAAGAGAGGTGTATGCAGAGTGACGAAGACAGCCAATTAATATGTTATATAAACAACGAGCACCACTAGAAAAAGGAGAGAGAGAGAGAAAAACGAGATATTTGGGGTGGGGGAGGAAGGGGGGAAGGGAGGTTGTAAGTATAAAGTGTTTGCCTTAGGACTTGTCTTCAGTTACAGAGCCAGACTCACATGACTGGAGCTTGGTTTGATGTGGTAATGAAGCATTGATCACAGGAAAAAGATGAAATGGCCTTTGCTCATTCATTATTTTTATCTTCTAGCTGTGGAAGACAGAAAATTGTTCATAGGAATGGTTTCGAAGAAGTGTAATGAGAATGATATCAGGGTGATGTTTTCTCCGTTTGGCCAGATAGAAGAATGCCGAATCCTTCGGGGACCAGATGGGCTGAGCCGAGGTGAGTGTGCAGTCTGTAAAGTCTCTTTCCTTAAGTGCTAATTGGGAGCTTTATGTCACAGCCAAGGTAGGCAGAGCTGCTGTCTGCAGCGAGAGGTTATGTTGTAATACGTCCCACGTGATGAAGGTATCCACATGAACTTTTCACAGTGACTGAAATTATCACCTTTTATTTCCAGTGTCAGAAAGGTCTCGGTGCCAACATATTAACTTGTGTTATCACCCTGTTTGTCAGCTGGAAAGGTTCCTTTGCACCCTAAGAAAACACCCTCAGTTTTCTGCTCTCACAAAATCAAAGTTGCTTCCCTGACCCCATTTCTGCTTTGTTGCACAAGGCCAAAAAAAAAAACCACAAAAAAAACAACAAAGGACAGGACTGTAAATGACTGCTTGAAGGCATAAAGGGTGATGGGAACTGGCCCTCATTGCAGAGCTATCTCCTCCATTCCTGTGTTTTCTGTAACTATATGCAAAACATAGGTCTGCTGTAACTGAGAAACAAAGAGGTTAGCTTGGACCTGTGAGCTTTGCCTGAACAAAAGTTTGTAAAAAGAGTTTTTAAACCTTGTACCTCTACCACAACCCAAAAACCAGGGGAGAGGTGTTAAGTGTCACCATCAAGAGTGGTCAAGTGGCCGGCCTGAACTTGGAAATGAAATGCAGCACAGACTTCAATAGACAGTGATCCCTTTTGAGTGCAAAAGTATCTTTTAGGGAAAGGCCTTCTGAAAACATATTGAAAAGAAAGATAAAAAAATACTGATGACCCAGGCTGCATAGTAACTCCATGGTATATGGACCTGAATTTATTCTCAGAGCATGAATCTTCTCAAAATATCAGTGCCAGGGGTTGTTGAATGGAAAAGAAAATAGGCGTAGTCCTATCTCTCAGTGCAGAATGATGCTGTGGTACCTGCCACAGCCATTTAATGGCACAGGGAGTAAAGTAATTTTAATTGTGGAGCTGTGAAAAACATCACATCTACAGAAAAAACCAATACATAGAAAGCACAGTTTATGCATTTTATTACATTTTCAAAAGGCATAGAAAAAAGTAATAACCCCTTTTTGCATATAGATATGGGTATAGAGTTAGATTTTTTTTCCCTTTACTTTTGGATCTATTTGTTTCTAATAGGCAATAGGATCCACAGAATTTTGTGCAACAATTTGTGCTTGGGGTTTTTTGTTTTGTGGGCAGCCCAGTTTCTATAAAATACCTATAAATTTCAGCAAAGGAAGTGCAGGTATTGCAGTATTTCATAGCACTGCTTGAAAGCATTTACTGTAGTATTTCTGAATAATAAGGACCTGTTGAAAAGCCACTCTGACAATAAATAGGAAGCCCCATGAAAATTGTGCACTTACATTTATGCTTTGTGATCCCCAAACTTTTGGGGCTGGGATGCAGCAGACCTTTCAGGCAAGGAGGGCCTCATGATCATGGCTTTTGCCTGGGGGAAGATGAGGGCAGAGCTCTGGGGTTGGTTCCTGCAGCTCAATAAGGAATGTTTACTGGTGGAGTCAAGTGTTGCCATTATCTTTCTAGACCCAACTCTGAGGCAAAATAAGTATTTCTGATTTTCACTGATTTCATTGTGTAAGCAGCACAGGGAAGGGATGATGGAAGACACAAGTGGGAAAGGAACTAATTAACTGCTGAAATAACAAGATCTGCGCATCAGATGTTTTGAGCCCCAAAAAAGATTTAATTGACTTGTCAGCATCACCCAACAAAGAAATGGATCTTTCCTGGGATCCATAAAAATCCCACTGCATACTTGCTTTTATTCAACAGACTGGGTATAGTAGGAGCATAGAAAAGCTAATTATTAAATCCAACAGAGCAAGTGAGGTTGGTGGGGTAGTTTTGTTCTGCTGTGAACAGCAATCTCATGACAATCAGGAGCTGAGATTCCTAAGCCATGCCTCCAGTGTATCAGGCAGAGCAGTGTTGTGTGCTGGCCAGCACAGCTGTAGAGTTAATGTGCTGTTTTCTCCTGCTGGAGACTGAAGATCTCAGCCCAGGTAGGTCACACCCCAGTAACCACAGCAGAGCTGCATCCTCTGTGCCACTCGGGTTCATTTCGGTCACAATCACGACTGATATTCTATCATGCCCTCATGCCTCATGCCTTGTTAAACTCGAATTGCTTTCTACACACCCATGTTCACACTTCAAAATGAGTTCAGCTGCGCCAACCAGGTTTTCAGGCAGATTTTTATCAGCTTCACAAAACCACCACTCCAGGAGAGAAGGCAAAGTGTTGGGAAAATGGTTGGTATTGCAGTTGAAATGAAAAGTGCTGAGGGACATCTGCAGAGGAGGGAGCTTGACTGAAAAAGCACAAGGTGAAAAACTGCTTCAAGAGAGAGAATTTACACTGTCAAATCTTTGTAAAGAGTTCCAAACCTTAATGAGTTTTAATTCATGTTACCATTTCCAAGATGTTAATTCCCTTTGCCACAAACAGTATTTTTTTTCTCAGTGCCCGTCCAGATGTGCTTCCCTCCTAGACACAGAGTGGGAAATGAAAAATAGTCACTGTCTGAGGAAAACACTGACCCTGCCATGCCAGAGCCTTCGGGAGCTCAGTTCAGTGCTCACAGCAGTGAGATGGAAATGTGGTCCAGTAAACTCTGTTTGGCATCTCTTTTCAATTGCATAACAAGTGCACATCATGGTAACTCAGATGAAAAAAGCTTGAAAAGTATCTTCCTTGGTATTTATGCTGGCTTTCGAGCCTTGTTAAAGGGTTCAGGCAAATAACCTGTATTAGCAGCAGACAGTTGCAAGGAATAGCTCCAGGTTACACTGCTCAGCAGAACAGTTTTGGTTTGGACTGGGTTTGGTTTTGGTTTTTTTTATTTAGTAAAGACTGAAAAGGTTTCAGTTGACTTTTATTTTAGCTCATGCCTACACTACAACAGCAACCTTACCACTGGCAGGGTAACAGTCGGCTGCCAACTCATGGGCAGGATGTAGGGTTGTATTGTCCCACATGGGCTTCAGGAGCAAGGAGAAATCCCGTCCTGTGGCATTAAGGGAAAATGTAACACTTTGTGATGAGTGTGATATAAGTGCTAAGGTAGAGGGAGAGGGGGAGGGAGATGGAACTAGTTGTTTCTATTGTAGTTCCTAACCAAGAGTTGACAGAACTTTATTAAAGTCACACCCATTGCTGTCACTACTGATAATGGACCATCACTTTTCCACTCCAGATTCCTATTGTCAGCTGTTTGAAACTCAGCTGTAAAATGAGACTAAAGTAATGATACAGAGCTCCAGTGGTGGAGCAGTGTATTTTAAAAAACCTGAGATTTTTTCTTTCGCTTGAGTCATGTTTTCCCCCATTGTTATTCACTCCTGCATCTAAGAAATAACCATTGTTTATACTGTAACTTGCTATATTTCAATCAGCTACAAGAACAGGCAGCAACCAAAAAGCGTTGCCTTCAAAGGGCTCTGGGATAGTCCCTGTGAAATTAGCTGGCTGGCAAAGAGTAATTTCTAGCCGTGAAAGGTATTAAAAAATAAAAATACCCTGTTGGCTGTAGAGATAAAGAAGCCAGGGACCCAACAGCCATGGAGGCTGGCTGTCTCTTGAGCAGGGTTCACGGGACTATCTAAAGAAGCTTGCCACTGCCTGTACGATATTCATTATTCAGAGAGAAGGATTCAGCCTGCAGGGTTGTTTAATCCAGCACTTTTTCTGAAGAGCTAAGTATGCTTTACAAAAATTCATGATTGTGATATCATGTGCTAAGCTTCATTATCATGAAAAAGCAGAAGTGAACTGCCTCAGATGATTAAGATTTTAAATCACTTATTGTGAACGGCTTAAGGAAACTTTCAGACCTCCTGACTCCCAGTGCTATGTAATGTCTGCATGACCACAGATGCCAACACAGAGAGCCAGGCAATGAGAGCTGGAGTGTGCAAAAATAGCCAGAAATACCCCAGTTTGATTTGTAGCTCTGCCACTGATATGCTGTATTGACCATAGGTGAGTTGGTCACTCATCATCTCTGTTATCCTGTTGCTTAAAATAAAGGTAGTGATGCTCCTCTGCCTTTGTAAAATGCTTTTTTTAGATCAGTGGATCAATATCTCTGTATCACTCTAGGAATTATTACCATCCATAATGATGACAAAAAAATCCTCTTATCCTTATCACAGGAGCGCCACATAGCAAATTATTCTGCTGTATTGCTAAGTGCAGATTTATATATCAGATACCAGAAAGAAGTCAACTGGGTTAATAGCATGCACTGAAAAAAACCTGCTAATAACATGTAGAGAGAGTTGGATATACCATGCAAATTGTGAAAATGCTCAAAATGCATTTTGCTACATCTTCTAGGCTCATAATTGCATGATTTTTTTAAAAAACATTACCAGGCACATGGGACAAGTGAACATTTCTGCAGACATTGATTACAAGGATTGTTTTTTCATTCTTTGCTTTAAGAGCAGGTTAGAAATGGAATAGCGAGTTACACCGTGGCCAGGCAATTTAATTTCTTGAAAATGCATTCAGAACTTCCAGATTCAAGGGTTTTCTTGACAAATTAGTAAAAGAAAATTAGTATTTGCATCACAATTAATTGCAGGGAAGGATAGGTGAGGAGACTTTTATACTGGGGTTTTCTTTTACTCTGGATATTTGCTGCTTCCTTCTGAGCTAAAGTAACACGAAGTGCCAGCTGTGGGAACAGCCTAGATTAGGAGTCACCTTCTGAATTGTCTATCAGTAAGTGGTGGGAGACGTGGACAGTGGAAGTGCTGTATTTTTAATAGATCTTCAGAAGCACCTCCGAGCCTTACTTCTTTTGCTGCAGTGTGGTAACATTTTCATTTTTTCCAATCATTATGGCACATTTAATTTTGTTTTCCCTTGCTGAAACTCTTTTGCAGCTGGGAGGGAAGAAACACATCCAGCTGACCAATGTCTCTGCTGGCCTTTGGCCAGTAACTACATCTCAGATTTCCATTACTGCAGTTTTGCAGCAATCCCTCCCAAGAGGGAAGCCTGAAATGAAATAATTTGCAAGGGGCATTATTCCAACAAGAGGATCATCGAGGCACCATTAGAGAATGTGATCTTTGGTGCCCATTTAATTCCTGGTTTGTGTAAATTCCACTTACTGAAGTCTGTACTTTGCAGGGTGGGTAATTGAATATCCAATTAGAAATGCTCTGAGGGAACCACAAACTTGAGGAAATTTAAAATCTACAGCCTGTCATCTGGTCAATAGTCAAGGCAGTAGAGCTGAAGAGCTGAGGCATGGCTACAGGACGTGCCTCTCGTTACCTTTATGTGCCTGATATGCATAAACTGAAGAGCTTCACTGTGACTTTTTCAAGTTGAAGTTGAAGTGTTGCACTTGGTCTCAGACCTGTCATTGTGTGTCTTAGGCAATACCTAATGACCAAATGTCTCTACAATAAACAATTTGATGTCTTAGTTTGTAGATGAAATGTATTTTAACCACCAAGACAGATTTTTGTGTGATGTCCTCATTAGAAGGCTGTTTTCCAGGATGTTTCTTACTTCAGACTGGGCTGCATTAGCACAGTGTAGAAAAGGAAAAGTCTACTTTGCAATCTCAGCTAGAAACACTTTAACCCAACTACAGCTTATTTTTATCACACTTCAATTTCCATAGCTTTTTATTCAAGCCTTATCTTTTCTTTAAATAGAAGCTTTCATGTCAGAGGATCCCAGCTACTCCTTGCAGGAGTATTTGGCAGCTTTTCACTTTTGTTTCTTCACAGAAATTGAAGAAAAACTTTGTTTACAGCATACTGGGAAGCTGTGGTGCAACCATTACAGCACCAGCTGTGCACCCACCACTTGCAGCCCTGTGGTTGCTTGGGTGGCTTTGAAAATCTCTCAAGTCTTCTTCTGTGTCAAAACCATGTTTTTGAATTTCCAAACAATGTCTGTGTGTTTTGCATCTCCCTTTGGCTTCAATTTAAAACCTCTGGTAAACCATGGTAGTTTCATGAGAGAGGTTTCTTGTGTAGGGTATGGACCTTACCTGAGGTTTCCATACTTACAAATGTTCTACTTCCCTTGCAGCTTGCAGGTGTTGATGTTGTGTTAGGCTGTGCAAGAACTGCTGACTGAATGTTTGTCAACAGTTTAGGAAAGCCTGAGATGAGAAGAATCACCGGAAGTGGGAGCTGAAATGGGGCAGAGCTGAGCTCTTTTAAATGTTTCAAATATTCAGTCACTCAAGCAGCAAGCCCTAGGTTTAAGATGGCCAGGATCAAGGGGAAGGTCTATCACATTTCACAGCTTTTTCAAAACTATCTTTCAGGTTGTGGTGGGAGAGGGGTAAGGAGCAATCCTGTGAGTTTAGATGTTCTCTCAGCCAACGTGGCAGATGTGATAATGTGCTCCAAAATTTCTCCCATGGCAGGGCTGGGTGCCTTACTCCAATTCCTCCTGCAGGAAGAAATTACCTCCAGCAGCCTTTCCCCAGTCCCTCATTTATCTGGTGTAGGGGGTGAGAAGGCAGCAGCTAAAACTCTTAGATCTTCTTTCTCCCTCCCCTTTTTTTTTGTCAGTGATCCCTGACATTTTGAAAAAAGAGCTGATAAATAAGTGCAAGCAAGGTGTATTGCAGGTAGGCTGTTTTTGCAAAACAGTCTAATTTTTGGTGTAGCTAGTTAGCTGGTTGCACAAAATGAAGTTATTTCAAGGCATTAGCTATAGAAATATACCCCTCTCCATATTTTCCCTCCCAGAGAGCTCCATAGCTCCAGTAAGAAGGGAATAATTGAGTATCAGGGCTTGGTGGGGTAGAACAGGAATAGTTTGCTTGTAGCTATGGGTCCAGAAGACCTCAGTCCATGCATGCCAATCAATGCCAGGTTTCATAGAATGAGGTAAGAGACCACAAAAATCTTTCTTGTTTCCTTGCACCACGAGGCATGAAATCTGATTAGTCCTGTCCTCTTATAATTGTGATTTACGGTACTGAAGCTGGCAGTGTGGTCCCAAAAGACCACCTGCACCCATGTGATGCAGTGAGTGACAGAATGCTGGAAAGGGTTATCCCAACCCTTCAGAAACAGAAAGAAATGAAATCCAGTGTCCTTGGACACCAACTTCTGATTAAATTCTAGGTGCCCAGCAAAACCATCCTCCTAAAGTGCGTATGTACCCCACAGAGGCAAATCAAGGTCCTGCCATTGACCATGGCAGCAAATACAAGCATTTCAGAAGAACAACTTTTCTGAACACCTAAATTTAAATGCAAAGTGATTGAGTTAAATAGACCAAATCATATGACATAGGCTTAGCTCCCCTCTGGTGTGGCAGTCTGGACACGAAGGAAAGGACTCTATAGTTCACACATAATAAAATATATAGGATCCCATATTTCACGCATAATAAAATACATATGCACACATAATAAATATACAAATGTTGTGTGGGACTGTCCAGGTTTGGTAGCTGAAAAATAACCCTTGACTGTGAATACACATAGCAATGTCTGGAAATATGGTTAAATTAACAAACATTTAATTGGGGCACTTAATGGCCACCTCTTAAAGTCTGGGTTTTCAAATAATTTAGAAAAAGCATTGTCTACTGAATTTTTGCCATGTTATTGAGGTAAATTGGGAATTTACTGTGCAAATGGCCACTGTCCATCAGTGGGAAATGGCCTGCTGAATGGAGATAACAAGGGGACCTAACCTTGTAGCCTCTGGCTGGCAAACCCTAATTAAAATGCAGCCCCATCCTCTCTGTGGAATGCTGCTTCCAAATGCTCATATTCAAGCTGCATAACCTCATTCATCAGGCATTCCCCTTGCCCAAAGAACAAGTTCCTTTCAAATTGGTACAGAGATCTGCTACAAAGGTCTTTTTGCTCCATGACAAAGGCAACGAGACCCATGCAAATGGTTTGAGGCTGAGGAGTGAGGAGGAAGGCTTTGCAGTGGTGTTGGGCACTGAAAGTGCCCAACAGCTGAGCCCTGTGGTTAAAAAGAGAGAACGCTTAAGGGAGGGGAGGGGGAGTCTGCTTTATCTTGAGTGGAATGCAGCCTTATTTCTCTGCTGATTCACATTTCTTTTGAGACCTGCTAATTGCAGCATCTCTCCGTAAGTTACTTACAGCAGAACTGCTGGGGAGAAATTGTGATAAATGCATAAACTGTGTTTTATTGATTTTTGTTGACATTTTACATGCTTCTCGTGCATTTGAAACCTCCATTCAGTAATTGTCACTAGAGTACACACTCCTGGGTAGTGAGAGCCAAAGAAGTGAATGAAGCAGTTTCTTGACCATTATCAACAATATTGTTCAATACTCTGTATGGGATTCCTTGCCTGCCCTCCAGTATATCCCTATTTGTGCTCATCCCCCACTGAACTTGCAAGATAAGAAAAGAAAACTCTTGGTGTTATTTCCTCTGTTAATAACAGAAATGGTATTAAGAGAGATTACTTTGAGACTGACAGTAAATTTGGGCCTCTTTAATATTAGTGCACAGCAGCTAAATGGAATCTAGCAGTACTGTAGATTATTTACCCTTCTACTGCACATTTTGTCTAGATTGCTGTACAGAAAGCTGGTTTGTTACATCATATTCTTTGACAGAAATTTGTTGCTGAACAAGACTAGTATAGCAACATGTAGTGTGGCTAAACAGTAGTGAGACATCATCAGCTGTTTTGTTACCTAAGAAATATAGAGAGTCACAATGCTGTGGTGAAGTTTGGGTAAAAGAATTCTGATTTCTGATTTTATGATGCTCATCTATCAGCCAGAGGTGCATAAGTCAGTTTAGGTTCTCTTGAATCAAGGGCCTTTACATTAAAGAGAAAAAAAAAAAATACCGCATGATGCAAAAATGCATTGACTTTATTTTCATGACTAGATGTAGTGCTTTTGGGTAATGATCAGGCATTGCTTTCTCTTACTGTTGTTTGATTAAAATGTGAATACAGTCTTGACTTGATAATCTTACCAGGTACACACAGAGCTAAAAAGAAAAGGTATTCTATGCCTCAAATTGATTTGCATAAACCAAACAATCTGTTGCTTGCTGGATTGCAAAATGGTTTATTTTGCCCATTGGCCACAGGGGCAACAATATTGTATTTTTGATGCCAGAATGTAGTTTTCATGCATTAGCTCTAAAATGACAATATGCTTTAGCCTCTCAGTGCTTAGATCTGCTTCATTTGGAAATCTTTTAAGTAGTAATAATAATAATGTTTTGAGGAAATTGAGTGGAACACTAAATTATTCTCTGAAACCTAAGTTCAAACTGTGCAAGGCTAAGGGAGCTGAAAATCAATGCACTTTTAAAGTCATTAGAGATCACAAGTGAAATAAGTCTGTGTTGCTTTAGCTAAGCTTTTAGTGTGCCATGGTATTATTACAAAATCAGCCTGAATCTGCATTAATTTCACAGTCTTTTTCTTTAAGATGCCCAAGGGTGCATGAAGAATAAAATGTAAATCTCAGGAGGCAATGTTTTTATTAGCCAAAAGGGCAGTGAGTCATGCACTAAAAACATTGACCTGCACCATGCCCAGTGTAGGTATGGCTGACAATAGTAAAAGGGTGGAAAAATAGCCCAGGCATTAGCCTGCTGCCTTTTCATTATGATTTTAAAGGCTGAAGAGGGGAAAAATGCGTGATTTTTCAGTTATTCATGCACATAGCTTCAGAATCGTTCAAGCTGGCGGTAGCTTTCACAGATCAAAGAAATATACTTGTACCTAGAACTCGGAGAAATAAAAACCATAAGGATTTTTATTTTTAGTATGTTATTTTCTTAAATGTTGAGATTCCACCTACATTACTGAATTTTGTCTGAGTCTTTTCACACGTAGTCACAGGCTACACAGTGGAGTTTTTCTCATTCCTATTTGTATGATCATTCTTGGTGCATCACGGTAATTTGTGATGTTATGGACCCCTTTATTAAATTCTCCGTTCAGCTGTCGGTCATGCCGACATTTATTCGCTATCCACAGTTTACCTACACAAAAGCCAGAGCAAGCAATTGTTAATGCATGGTCTGAATAGACTTAACTATGCAATCCAAAGGCTACGTAAAAGCCTTATTTATTTCAAACCCTGTGGCTAAAGAACAAAAACAGTAACAAAACAAAACAAACAAACAAAAAATAAAAACAAAGCAAAACAAACAAAAAATTAAGGAAAAACCCTTCTTGTCACCCATCCCCACCTAATTTTTTTTCTTTCATCTATGGTCAGATTAGCAAGTCAGCACTGTCAATAAATAAACTAGAGAAGTTGTTTATTTTTATGTACTACTGAGAACAGTGTCGTCTTGTGGCCGTTCTCGTAGACTGTGTTGGTTTAACAAGCGTCCAACCCTTTTGTCTTGTTGTTTTTTGTCTTTCCTGCTCCCTGTCCCCTTGTTCCCACAGGCTGTGCGTTTGTCACATTTTCTACAAGGGCAATGGCACAGAATGCAATCAAAGCCATGCACCAGTCTCAGACCATGGAGGTACAGTACTGTATCATTTGCCCTTTCTTTGTTTTCTTTGTGCAAATGATTGCGAATGGTAAAGCCATGCTCTCCTGGATCAGATCAGACACATGACAATCACAGATTTAAATTTTTTGCAAGTTCACTCTACCTTTCTTTGTGAAGCTTTATTTTTCCTCAATCACCTGAAAGAGCACAATAAGGCTGCTGTGTGGTATCCAAACACGGCTCTCGATACTGTTTTCAGTGGCATTCAGCAGAAAATAAAAATGCTGTGAATACCACTCCTCAGTTGTACTCAGAGTATCTCTGATGAGTAAATTGCATCTATTTTTAGCACACATACCCCCCAAAGAAAAAATCTTAGTTTCTTTCAAATAGATTTCTAAGTGTTATGGTTTGCACTGCTCTGAGAAAAAGCTCAAGAGATTTAACATGGCCACACTGAGTTACTAGTGCATGTGTTTTTCTGCAAATAGAATCTCTTTTTAAGTTAATATTATTTCTCCTTCTTCATGTAGCCAATAAAAATGCTGATGATGACAGAGCATGTTGGAGTGTGGCACTTCCTGCAGAGCACCATCGTGGCAGACCCCTCATAAGCAACACTCTTTATTCCCTTCCAAACTGCCTCAATGGCCTTGTATTTTATCATGATGAGCAACTCAAATCTTTGAACTGGTTCACTTAATGTGACTTTAGCTGCTGGCTAATGATCTGGTCATTGGAGTGGTTATCGAATGCCACGGCTTGTCTGGCAATCTCAAAACTTTTTTCAGTCTGTGATTTTTGTCATGGTCTTTCAGAATTTTGCACAAAAAACCGCACAAGTATGAAATCTTTACTTACTCTGGATCTTCTAGCTTATCATTGGAGAGTGCATGTTATACTGTATTATGTATACTGTATCTTCGTGTAGTGATGATTTTTCTCAGAGGTGGCATTGATGTTATGTGCACTTGTTTCTTTTTTTTATTATTTTTTTTATTTCTTTTTCCACCAGGACCTTTCAATTTTTATTTTTTTTTCTCTCAGTGATTTTTCTTTGCAATGCTCTAGTCTCCCAAAGCATGCTGGGTGCTAAACAATCATTATTGCGTCATGTCGTTGAGCTGCTTTGTGTAACGAGCCAAGGGGGGAGAGCAGGGGCGGGAGGGTGGACAGAGGACAAGGAAGAGGAAAAGATAAAATTCAAGCCAGTGCATGAAAATGTCACTAACTGTTTCCTGTATAGTACAAGTAATGATATCAGCATTGCAAAGCTATTGTCTTTCCAAACATCACGTTTGAATTTGGTTGAGCTTCTTTTATAATCAATGTGTTTTCTTTTCAGTGCAATGCATTTTTAGACCCTGGGTATACAATTTTAGTTGAGAATCTGCCAATGAGATGAGAATAATTGAAATGATCTTTACTAGAAAGCTGCTGTTATACAGTCTATGCAGTCTGACAGTATATTTTGGAAAAACTGCCACTTTGAGACTCTGGAATAATACCTGTAGTAATTTGTCTGCCATGCACTGCTCCATTAATTCAGATCTATATGTTTTGCTGGGTTTGATTCCAAGTAAAAAGGAAATGTTTATTGGTAATACTGTGTTTTACCTATATTTTCCATGTGTTTTAATATATTTTTCTGTCTAGCAAAATGAATTTTACACAGCTCTACTTCTGAAGACGGTAAAATAAAGACATAACACCTCCCAGACAAATTCTCCCACTCCTCTGTTGCATACAGCGCTCCAAAAAGGGGCTGCATTTTAAGGGGATACTCTTAACGAGATTAGTTCTGTAGAATAATCTTGGATCAAAATCCTTCTCCACACCTTTAGAGACGTCATCAATGAGATCCCCAAATTGGCAAGGCAATTCCAAATGTTTTGCACGTTGAACATCTGGGTCTTTGCATCAGCTGAGCTTAGGCTGAGTCCCTTCTCGGAAAGAAGCCGTATGCCCTCCCGGCTCCGTGAAGGAGGGACTCAACCTGACAACACACAGAGAAATATGAAGGCAGCACCAGCTGTTGGGAAGAAAACGGCACTGAATAGCTCGGAAATATGAAGCCGTTGAATGAGGAAGGGAGATGCACCTTGTGTATGTGCTGGGAGCTTCCCCTCAAGCTAGAAAATGGAAGTGCATAAAACAGAAATCACCCTGTAGGCAAAAAGAGAAAAAAAAAAAAAGCTCACTTTTGCCAATACTCTTCTAGTGAAAAGTTAAATTGGGTTGACTAGTGTTACATGTCAGCTCTCAGCCTGAAACAGTCATCCTTGGACACTTTGGTTTCATGTTCTTTTGCAAACAAAAGAGGGCTTAGGGGAAGAGATGTAGTACACAATTGCATTTCAACCCAATTACTACAGATTTTTTTTCCTATTTTATTATTTTCATTCTTTAGCATGCATCATTGATCAAGATGAATTTTCAAAGAGAGCTAAGAAAGAACAATGGGAATGTTAAGTCCAGATGAACACATCTCATAAAATAGTGCATTCTTTTATTGCTCTTTCCACCTGACTTGCTGACCTGGTTAAATCAACTGATTTTTAAAATATAATTGCTGCTCTAGAGTGTTTGCTCTTCTGTTTCATTTCTATGGAGGTTTTTTTGTTTGTTTAAGGCATTCAAATGCAGCACCAATACAAGACACTAATTTGTTATCATGGAGTAAATTTGATACAACAATAACAACCCTTTTCTCATATAGAGCCACTTGCTAGATATAATCTCAGTCTTCAGAATGTTTGCTTCCTTGAAAATGATGAAGTGATGAAATATAGAGCAGACAGCGCAAAAATGAATTATAGATTCATAAATTGCAGAGATATTGTTTTTATACAATTTACTGACATTTAAGCATTCATAAATATGTCAGCTGTAGTGTTGAATGCTGAACTGCTGAACTGAAAACTGAAATAACCATATAATATTTCTTCCTTTGATGCTCATTTCTGTTTCTTTGGAAATAGAGTTGATTCTGCTGTACATCCAGGCAGAAGGCAGTAAGTTCCAGTTGATCTTAGACCAGTGTTACCGAACCTCGTGTTAGATAGAAACAGCTTGCTTTTTTTTTATAAGCAAAACCAGAGAAACCTCTCTCACATCCTTTACCCCCTGGCTCCTTTTTCTTTCTTCTTTTTTTCTAAATGATCTTATTTTCGATATTAGTATAAAAATCACTAGAGAGAGGTAATTGTGTAACAAGCTGACTCCTTCATAATCTTTATTTGATTGCTGGAGTGTTATGTATCTCCTTTCTTCCTCACTGAAACACTGAAAGACATTTTTACAATTAAATACACAGGAAGAGAATTGGAGGTGGAATAATAAGCCACAAGTGATGATTTTTCTAACATAATTCTAAAGTAACAGTGTTGATGGGAGATCTTTGTATGAGAGATTTTTTTACCATTATTATTATTATTATTATTATTATTATTATTGCGGTTTATTTCATCATTTCATCTGATGATTGAATATTTTTTTCACTTGTCCTGGTGTGAGATTCTTCAGAGAAAAGGTACATGGCTGCTTTTTGTAAATAATTGAGGACAGGAACTTTCCTGAAGATGTTCACGGTGTCGTGAGAGCAGCCATGGGAGGAGTAGGTGAAGTATAAGCCTGCTCTTCATCCCACGCTATGCACTTTGGCTAAAGCACTGCTGTGTTTTTTGGACTTGAGTCACTTATCACTCCTGCCATTGTGTTCAGATTGAAGTTAGACAAGAAATTAGTATAACAAAGCATGGCAGGTGAAGGGAAGTTATTCATTGGATCCTGTGAAGTTGAAAAGCAGTATGAAATGGATTGACAGTTCCAATGACTCATAAAATGCTTGAATTAATTTGAAGAACTGAATCATTGCAGTATATAGTTTGCTTGCTTGATTTGAAAAAAATGAAGACTTGAAAGGTTAAAATATGAAACATCTTTTAGCAGGGAAAAGAAACAGAGAGAAATCAACAGAGACATCTTTTGTAATCACGTCTCATTCTCTCAGTGATTTTTCCCAGGAATGCCTAATTTGAAGTCCAAGGGAAATTCCAGCTTACCATAAAAGTCCATTTGGTCTGTGGCCTCCAACTTCTTCCCAAGGGTCCCTCAGCCATGGGTGACAAGTAGGCTGCAGACCAGACTTGTAGCTCTTTCTTACAGCTTCCCTATTTCCTAAGGCATCTCACAGCCTTGCCATACCATGTAACAAGAGGCTGATAGAAGCAATAGAAGAAATGGTGGCAATCAGGAATGGGCTGCTCTCACCAGAACTAGTCCCTTTCGGTCTGCATCCTGCCCTTTGTTCACATCTCAAGGGTGCTTGATACAAAGCGTGCCTGAGAGCGGACCGCAGGTGGGTGAATTGGCTGGGGGTCCTTGGTGTGAGCAGGGCCAGTGCCTCGCTGAGGTGAATCTGCTGTTCCCAGTCTATTCAGGGTGCCCACGCCAGCTGCCCCAAGCCTGATGGCACAGCCAGACTGCCGCAACAGGGTGGTGTTGGCTGTGTGGTCCCTGGCAGCACCAGGGAGGTTGGACACCTCTCCCTTTGGCGATGCCTTGAAAACAGACTGCAGACAAAGCATCACGTCCATCTCATCAGCTGTGAAGCTTAATTAAAGAGGACTGGTACATTTTGCTGTCTCTGGCAGCAATTTTGATAGCTGGAAGGAAAAGAGAGCCTGAGGAAAGGTGCTTTATAAAAAGAGCTGGGGAATCAATAATTTCTCCATAGCCTCTTTTCCTAAGAGCATGAAAATCTTAGTCCTTGTGCTCATACACATGCCAGACACAAAGAGAGGGTGAGCGATCTGGTTGTGCCAGTGGCCGCACAGGACATGGCTGAGCTCACGAGGTGAGGGTGACCCGGTGTGATTTAACCCTTCTGTCTTTCCCAATCTGTCCAAACACAGGGCTGCTCTTCGCCAATCGTGGTGAAGTTTGCCGACACCCAAAAGGACAAGGAGCAGCGGCGTTTGCAGCAGCAGTTGGCTCAGCAGATGCAACAGCTCAATACTGCCACTTGGGGAAACCTCACAGGTCTTGGAGGACTCACACCACAGTATCTAGCTGTAAGTTCAATTCAGAGGCGGTGGCTGTATTATAGTATATTTATCTTAGGACCATGGTAAATCAGTTCTAGTAAACCCCCTGCAATAAATTGCTAAATTGTCCAGGATGCACAGCGTGTCTTCCTCTGGGTGTGTTCATCACATGGCCTAAAAATAAATAACAAGGAATAGAATCTGAATAAGCTTTGGAATATGTGTCAGTGCTGCCAAAGGCAAACATTTAAAGTATCCTCGTTTTGCAGAGCAGATCATAGATTCATAGAAAGGCTTGGGTTGGAAGGGTTCTTAAAGATCATCTAGCTCCAACCCCCCCACCATAAAATCTGATTCCATTAGTTTTATTGGGGGTTTTGAATGTTAGAATCTGGTTTTTATAGCTGGAATAAAAGTTAAGTTCTTCCTGAGGGGAGGACAGATAGCCAGGTGAACGCTGTAGGAGCCATATCCATATGGTGCAGCCTCTACACTAGAATGTGTGGTTCAGTCATCTAATTTCCACATTTTCATTTGGCAATGGTTTTGCTTTAATGTATGGTCCTGTTGATGGTAAACATGCATGGTTCTTACCCCCTCATACAGAAAGTGAAGGTGGCCAAGAAAAGCCATTTGTTTCTCATAAATTTAAAATGGTATTTTCCTTGGTCCATTTATAAGATGAAAATCAGGTGGTAGCTGCTGTTCCTGCTGGAAAATCTGAAATCCAAAGCCATGTGTCTTAGGTCCTGTATGTCCAAGAGAGACTCCCCTGCATCACAGCAGGGAGGGAGCCTCTGTCTTTTGGGGCTCTGGGGTTGAGAAGTCTGGTTGAGGAGCTTTTGATAACTTGGAGGTTCCTGATGGTTCCGAGTTGGACAAATGGAACCTCACAAAGTACAAGGCCAAGTGCAAGGTCCTGACCCTGGGTCAGGGCAATCCCAAGCACAACAGAGCAGATCAAGAGCAGCCCTGAGGAGAACTTGGAAGTGTTGGTGGACGAGAAGCTTAACACGACCCACCAGTGTGCATTTCCAGCCCAGAAAGCCAAATGTGTCCTGGGCTGCATCCCCAGCACCGTGGGCAGGGAGGGGATTCTGCCCCTCTGTTCTGCTCTTGAGACCCCACCTGCAGTGCTGCCTCAGCTCTGGGGACACCAGAACAGGAAAGACATGGACCTGTTGGAGCAAATCCAGAGGAGGCCGCAGAGATGATCAGAGGGTTGAAGCTCCTCTGCTGTGGAGAGAAGGCTGAAAGAGCTGGGGCTGTTCACCCTGGAGAAGAGAAGCCTCTGGGGAAACCTTAGAGTTTTCCATATCTGAAGGGGGCCTCCAAGAAAGCTGGAGAGGGACTTTTTACAAGAGCACAGTGACAGGAGAAGGTGTAATGATTTTAAACTGAGAGAGGGCAGGTTTAGATTAGATACTTGGAAGAAATTGTTTTCTGTGAGGGTAGTGAGACACTGGCACAGGTTATCCAGAGAAGCTGAGGCTTCCCCATCCCTGGAAGTGTTCAAGGCCAAGCTGGATGGGGCTTTGAGCAGCCTGGTCTGGTGGAAGATGTCCCTGCCCATGACAGGGGAGTTGGAAGTGGATGATCTTTAATGTCCCTTCTGACCCAAACTGGTCTATGATTCTGTGATTCTATGATTCTATGAAATTGATGTGCCCATGCATACATTCTGTGTATGCATAAATACATTATTTGTGTGCATACAATGCTTTGGTATAGTGATATAAACAGCAATTTTCCCAGCAATTAAATATATATATTAGTACTGAAGTTGGCTAATTAATACTGCGATAGGATAAATTGCTGTATGTACGAATACCAGTCTAATGAGTATCTGTGTGTTTGATTCATAAAGATAATAAAGAAAAAACTGAATTCACAGGGGTGGGGAAGAATGGACCATGATTGACAGAGATGAGTTATGGTAACTACCAGACTACAGAGGGTTGTAATTAGTCACACTATGTTGGTTTAAATAGATTTAACACCTGGTTGTTAAAAAGAATAAATTGATTAATTGTTTTAAAGCAGCCATGTTATTGAGTTTCCCTTGTGTCTCTGTGTTTCTTAATAGAGATTAGACATTAATATGGATTTACAGCATTGACTCTAGGGATGTTCATTCCAACAGCAGACAGAAGCAAGGGACTATATAAATGTAAAGGAAAGCAGAAATATTCCAAATGTGAAATGATAGCTCATTTTAGTTTTATCTTCATTTGTTACATTACTGTCAGATAGATTGTTGTGTTGTGTTGTTCATTTGCAGCTTCTGCAGCAAGCAACTTCCTCCAGTAACTTGGGTGCCTTCAGCGGCATTCAGCAAATGGCCGGTGAGTTAAAAACCCTTTCATTTTGCTCCAGCTATGTTTTGTATTCTTAAGCTATTGAATTCTGTACCTCTAATAATCACATTGTCAGGGGGCGGGGGGTGTGTTGTGTATTAAACGTGGCAGATGTATTGGCAGGGGACAGCTCACGGTTCAGCGTCAATAGAAACACTTTCACCCCTCTTTCAGAACCAAAATTAAACCCAGTGCTCCCAGGTTGTGCAAACAGTTTGTCTTGCATTAGTCACCTGCCATTTGGCCAAAGTAACCAATTGTAAATTGCAGGAGAGCTCTTAGTCCCTGCAGCCGTATCCTGCCCTATGAAAAGTGTCAGGAAAGCAACAGCAGGATTATGTTCTAATTTCCAGTGAGATTTCTGTGTCCTGAAAAATCAAATTAATGGCAGCCCTCAAACATTTTAATAATATGTGGTGAGGAAAAATGTTCTGACCTTTTTAATGAAACCCAAGATTACAGGCCTACCTTCAGTATGAATTTTCGGGCTCCTTTTATAATCACAGAAAATTAACTGGGTGCCTTTTTGACTTTGGAACCCTAGCTGGCAAAATTACACAACAGAGATTTTATGTAAAAGTATAATCTTTAGTCTGGAGGAAAAAAAGAAAGAAAGAAAAGGAAAAAAAAGAATCAAAGTGTGAGCAGATTTGAAAGCCAGCTAGTTGGAGGGTTTCTTAGTAATGAGCCGTGTGCCAGTAGTAACTGATGTGTAGTGATTAGCAAAAGGTCATTCCCACTGTGTGACCTACCATGCTGATATCCTAACTTAACATGATGCTAGAGAAGGCAGCATGTGCAGTAAATCAGAGCACAGATGCACATTATGCCTGCCGTGAGGAACTGTTGAAAAGCTTTTTTTTTCCCTTGTTACAGGGGAAAAAAAAAGAAAGAATCACAAAACCCCTAAATTGCTACATTAGTTTATTTTAATCATGAGCCCACTGAATCAATGAAATACAACATTACGGTTGCTTCATCATCACAAAACAAGGGCTAAAATATTCAGAAGTCTTTATGAGCACCATTTCTCATTCTTTTTTTAATCCTGGTCTTTTGCTGCTTCTGGTTCTGCTTTGAATGAAGCCTGCAATACTTTAACAAGTATATATACACCACACTGTATAGCTATACCCCACAGGTATTCTTTGCTCAATCGTTATATTATGCCATTATTGCAGTGACATCAGAGAATAATGTGAACCTGCTGTCTGACAATATAAATTGGCCTACAGATGACAATATCTCTGAATTATTCTCTCTTCTTCAGACCTGCTGGCAGTGCTTGCAGGTTCTATTATGTTACACTTGCAATCTAGCATTTTTTTCATCAAAATAATGTATCTTAATATGATAAACAGAACAGAGCAGTTCAGCAACAGTTTTATACTTGGCAGTTTTGGAAGTGGTTTTGAGCTCAAAGATTGTGTTTTAATGTTTTCATATTTGGTTAGGTCTACAAAATGAAAGAATTGTGACACTGGGGGAAAATAATATGATATCCATTGCAGTATGTGCACTTTAGAAGTTTTTGTTGCCTGTTTCTCACTGTTAGTGTAGATTCAGCTTTATCTTCAAGAACTCTGTTGAAACTAAGGATTTTAGTCAAGTATTTCCAGGATGGGCTCTCAATCCAGGACATGATTTATTCTCTGAAAATCATATGGTCTTGAGACTAAGAGACAGTCATCTTAAGAAATCATAGTGGCACATCATTGTTACTTGAGGGATATACTTTTTCAACTGCAAATTAGATTGCTACTGCACTCATCTATGGGATAATATGATGACTGACTGCCTCTCTTGGAAAAAAATATATCTTATAACTTATATTTGTGTTATCAAAGCAGCCTGAAATTTACTCCTTTCTTTCTCCAAAACAAGACTCTTAAATCTTTATGTTCCAGGTAAAATTAGTGATACTAAATTGTTCTCCAAGCTGCATCTCTACATGAAAGTGCCAAAGACGAAGCACTATTTCATTGTTAGAACTGAGGGTTCATGTCCTCTCCTTGGAAATCAGGCAGTACTATGTCATGCAGTGCATCTGGTATTATCAATTTGTATATAATGTTTTATGAAAGGAATAGAAAGTACTCCTGTATCTGCAGCAAGAGCTTGCATTACCAGCTGAAGCTATCTTTGAACTTTGGTAAAGGCCTAGAGTTTTTTAACTTAAGTTGTATAGGTTCATTTCACAAAAAAGAATCTAATATGTAATTCCATATTGCATATAGTTTGCCTATTAATATTCCATTTCAAAGTGAGCAATAAAATCCAGACACAATTGAGTGAGGTGCTAAAGAAGATCCATCACCGCAGCTTTCAAGTTCTTTGAACTTTGTGTTTGAGGGGTGCAACTTTTATCCTTGAAGTCGATGGGTGTGCTTACCATGTAATTCAGACACTAAAAGTTTGATCAAAAGCCACATGAGCCATTGAAATTCCACTCTTACTTCCATGTCGGGGCTCAAGCATCTCTTTTGTGCTTAAATCTTGATGAAGTCACGGTTTGCTACAATAAGACTTCTGATACAACCACCCCCTTGTACACAATTAGGGCACTTTGGAACTGCGAGTGTTTGTTTGCACTGCTAAAGCTTGTGTTGTCTCTGTACAGAACAGAAGGGACACAGCACACATCCCACTGCACATGTGAAGAGTTATTTGCTATGCTCAGTGATATTATTTCTTAAATCAAAGCAATTTTCTTTGGTAGCAGAGCAAAGACACTGCTCTTCAGTGTGAGGTTTTAACTTCCCTTTCCCCAATACCATGCCTCAGTCTGGTTAAAGTACTTCTGTTGCAAAAGCAGTGGTTCTTTAATTTTGGTGAAAGGAGTAGGATGTTTAGGTGTTTGTGATTGAAGAGTGCTGGAGTTTCTTTGTTTATTTCTTTGTTTGTTTTTTCGTCAGCTGTGAATATAGTCCAAAGAAAAATGGGGATTTTTCTCAGGAACTCTCTAATATACAGACTTTAAACACACAGTGCCAGCTCTAAAAGTGAGCGCTGTTCTTGCTATAGCAGCCCACTGACCCTGCTATATATTCAGCATTGTGTGAAGTCCAAGCAAATAGTGAAACTAGTTTAACTAAAATTTGAGATCCTTTTTGAGAGACAAAAAGTTGTAGCTTGCCATTTAGCTTTCCAAACTTTAAGGTTGCATGCTTAATTCCCCAGTTCAGTTTCATCTCATTTATATTGAAAAACGAGATTTTCATGAAATCATTCTACTTCATGAGTCAAGCCAAAGAAAACAATGTAGTATGTTGAGACTGCTAAAAAGGTTGGGAGAGCTGGCAGTGGTGCCTTTGGTATTGCAGTAAACCCCTGGTCTTGGTTACAGGCACGAATTCTACCTTGCCAAAATCTCCTTCATTGTCTTGTATAAAACACACAAGGACATGGCATCTTTATGTGTATACTTTGTAGTGAGCACTTCCTCACTTCTCCTCCCCTCCTCTGATATCTGCTAATGCTAATTTAAAGGCAGTGTTTCCTCTCACATGCCTCTCCAGCCTCAGTGTCTGGCCTGCACTTTGTCTTTGGGGAAGGCTAATAATGTAGATGAATTACGTTACGTGATTTGATTGTCTTACTTTAAAAGGCAATGCAAGCTACATTAAGCACTAGCAACCTTTCAAGCAAACAAAAATTCCTCTTTCAAATATATACAAATTGCACTGGAAGCTTAGTTCAAAGGAGATTGATGTTGCTTGAATGTTTGCATTGAATTTGGCTGGCACTGGTGCAGGTCCTAAAAGCTGCAGTTATTTAAGCCAACCTGCCTGTTTAAGAGCTTGGGAATTGCTATACAGACAGTGTAAACAGGAGGTTTACTATTGCTAGGATGACTGTATAAAATATTTCGGTGTTTTCAATATTTAAACAATATACGGTCTAGGAAGATTTTCTATTGTCCGTTAATGTCGAGTGTTTTGGTTCATACAGCAATGTTTCTGAGTGTGTGACCATTCAAGACATAAAAAAATTTACAGTATTCATAAAAGACACAAAGGACTTCTCTTAATTTCATCAAATAGACAGTGTATTTTGCTTTCTGAAGTTATACAGGAGGAGAAACCATGGCTTTGGCTTTTCTTCTTTGTCTTCCAGATCCCTAAGCCCTCTGCAGCTGGGACTTTTCATAATTTTCCAATAGACGGGGTTTTTTTCCAGTCCTTTCCAAGTTCTCTCACAGTTTGGTTGCATTTTGGGTTGAACTTCTGGCCCTTTCTGAGCCCTGTTCAATCCATTTCACCCTTCTTCCGCTACCCAAGCCAGATTTCCTCCTGTTGCAGAGTCTGTAGGAGCAGATGGGTGAGAGAAAGTCTGCGAGGTTCTGCTTTCTGAATATTTTCCCCTAATTGTTGGATTGGCTCTGTGGATCTGGAGGGACCAGTTGGAAGCCAGGACCATCTGCACAAAAGCTCTATACTTTTGCATTGGCCAAAGGATCCTTTATATCCTCTGACTCTTGGATGGCTTCATTCCAGCAAAGCCATACAGAAGGAGGATTTCTCCTGCTATGACCTCTTTAGGGATATCATATTAAAAGTAAAGGTCACCGAGAAACTGTTTCCAGCTCAAGGGAGATAGCTGTTTCTTAAAGATAACTACCAGTTTTGAAAATGTTGACCTCAGGGACCAAAAACATTGAGCTTTTGTAGCACTAATTCCATTGAAAATCCTAGTTATTTTAACACATAAAATTAGCTGCTTTTTTTTTTTTCCTTCTTTTTAACTAATAAATTAAACAACTCTGTTTAGCATTTTTGGAGAAGCAGAGTTTGCAGCAAGTGAGCCTGTTAACAATCCACACGTTCTTCCTCAGAAGAGAAGGAGAGGCACCTTGAGAGGAAAAAGCAGTGCTCAGCAGTTGAGGAGATGTGCTTATTCAGGTGGCAAAAGTGCACAACGTGGAGGTTTGGTCAAGTCTGGGCACAAGATCTGTAGCCCTGTTTGGGCTTTTCATAGCCAGTAAAACGAGGGTGAGGGGGGTTTTTTATTGCCTTGGCCTCTCTGTGGGTGGAATTCATCTGACTGAACCTCAGTAGTTCAGAAAGTAGGCATCCCATCTCCCTGCAATGTCTGTGAAGAGGGAGTCACTCCCAGGCAGTGATTTATCCTGCCAAGGCTGGGGTTAATATATTTTATGGATATTAGGAAAATATTATGTATATTAGGAGGAAATTCTTCACTGTGAGGGTGGTGATGCCCTGGCACACATTGCCTGGAGAGCTGTGGATGCCCCACCCCTGGAAGTGTCCAAGGCCAGTTGGACAGGGCTTTGAGCAACCTGGTCTGGTGAAAGATGTTGCCTTGAAAGGAGGGCTTTGGGCTTTGAGCAGCCTGGTCTGACAGAAAGTGTCCCTGCCCATAGCCAGGGGCTGGAACTAGATGGTCTTTATGGTCCCTTCCAACCCAAATGTTCTATGATTCAATGGTTCTGTGATTCTATTTTAGGATCATATGATTTCATCCCCTCCCTCCTTCTTTGACTATTGCAAGAGCCTGAGTGAGTAACTTTTTTTTAATAAAGTTAGAACAGATTAATCCTTCCCACTAGGACTGAAGATGTTTCAATTGGCAAAAGCATCCTTCTTTTCCAGGATGTGTTTAGAGCACATGTAACCTGAAAATGGGCTGAAATCCTATGTAAGTCAACAAATTCCTCAAGGGGGGTTGGAATTAGGTGGTCTTTAAGGTCCCTTCCAACTCAAACCATTCTATGATTCTGTGAACCTCCAGTCAGATTTAAGCACATATTCATAAAAAACAAGGCAGAATCAATTGTGGACTTAAAAGTTGTTTTAAGGGCTTTGCTCAATCAAACAGTAATTGGTCAGGGTACCTCAAGAAGTGTTCAGATAAGCNATGGTCCCTTCCAACCCAAATGTTCTATGATTCAATGGTTCTGTGATTCTATTTTAGGATCATATGATTTCATCCCCTCCCTCCTTCTTTGACTATTGCAAGAGCCTGAGTGAGTAACTTTTTTTTAATAAAGTTAGAACAGATTAATCCTTCCCACTAGGACTGAAGATGTTTCAATTGGCAAAAGCATCCTTCTTTTCCAGGATGTGTTTAGAGCACATGTAACCTGAAAATGGGCTGAAATCCTATGTAAGTCAACAAATTCCTCAAGGGGGGTTGGAATTAGGTGGTCTTTAAGGTCCCTTCCAACTCAAACCATTCTATGATTCTGTGAACCTCCAGTCAGATTTAAGCACATATTCATAAAAAACAAGGCAGAATCAATTGTGGACTTAAAAGTTGTTTTAAGGGCTTTGCTCAATCAAACAGTAATTGGTCAGGGTACCTCAAGAAGTGTTCAGATAAGCAGTTTTTCTGAAAGTAGCAACAGAATATATATGGTTTGATGAGGTAGCACTTAGGACTCCTGTCTATTTTAATTCTTAGAATATTGCTGGAATAGCCTCGCCCTCCACACCTTTACACACATTTTACCATCAGCATCCGAAATGGCTGATGTCAGTGTTAGCAAATAGTTGCTTTTTAGCCTGGAGATGATAAATTTTACCTTAATCCACATTTTTTAAGCTGCAGCCAGGATTTAATTCAGATGGAATAAATCCTAATAATTGAGAAGGATAAAATTTCCAAAGCAAAGGACCTCAAGGCAGTGGGAACTGCTTAAGAGCTATCAGATTTGGTTCTGATAATCACCACTGACTGAAACTCTCCATGTGTACGGTGCCATTAAATGTAGCCAGTGCCTTCCTTTTTTAGGAATTTGTTCAGTAAGCAAATCTCAGCTATGTCCTAATATGATTTTATTATGGTTTTAGAAACCCAAAAGCTGATGAGGTCTAAGAAGTCTTCAGGAATGGCTTGTGATTCCGTTTCCTCCTCTACAAATACCCAATAATTCCAAATTTATAGTTATCACAGGAGAAAAGCTGCAGTGACTGAAACGAGGCAAATTACTTCATTGTATGAAAGTTTATGTCAGAGGCAGCACAAGAAGTTGTAAAATGTAAATCTCGTGCTCTCAAATTTCCCCGTGTTTTCACAGAACTGCATCTGTGACTGTGCAGCACTACAAAAATTTCCTGTGAATGTGCTAATAGGCCTTATGAGAATGTTCTATCACCATCCATCTGTCACTTTTTAACAGGCCTGATTGGCAAGCACTTGTAACAACTGACATCTGTTCTCGCTTATTGATATGTAGATTTATGGTAATTGCTGTGAACAATAAGACACAAAATTACCTAAGGTGAACATTAAATTAAATTTTCATGCCCCTGTCCTTATAAATAATTTTTTTAAAAATCTTAAGTTTCAAGCAAGGCATAGTGTGCATCTGTTTTGTACATAATTTAATTGTTTTTTTAATCTGCCAAATAACAAAATGAAAGTTGAATTTCCTTGCAATCTTGAATATTTGCCAAGCTGATAGCACATTGGTAAATACATGTTATTAAAAATGGAATCAAACTGTATTGTGATTCTGGGTTTTTTAATCATTTCCCTTTAATTCCCAACATTGTCTCCATCATGAAGATCAAGAGTTATTCCTTACCCAGTAGGGTTTTCTTTTTCCTCTACAGGAGGATTTCCATTTTTCATGTGCAGCTCTGCCTATGAGGCTGTTCCTCCGTGTTAAGCGATTTGCATTTCTTCAGAGAGAGGTGCATTTGCTGAGTGAGCAGCACTTTCAAATAAAATCCATCTACTCCTTTGCTGTCCAGCTCTGTTGCGGGATTTGAGACTGTTTTGAAAAAACTGTAGGATGTGAAATGTGTGAAAGAGAGCATGTGAAAGGGGAGAGAATGAGAGAGCAGATTCATTCCACAGAACTGTACTTTAGCTGAGGCTCAATTGAACCAAAAATCCCCATTTGAAAACAAAGTACTTTTGGGGTCTGGGACTTCAGAGCATTTGGTTTCCCTCCTCCAAGTTTGTCCAAGCAAGGGAGATGCTGACACTCCTGACAAGTTGATGGGAGAAACCAATAAAGAGGGAGCAGAGATGGTAAAATGCCTGGGGAATGTGAAACAGTGATGACAGGACTTATTTTTCAGATGTTTGAGCAGACAGAGGATCCTAAAGAGGATGCATATTGAGTGGTAAAACTGTTGACAAAATGGGCTCTGGAGCATGCTGGGTGAGCGTGTGCCATGAGCCCTTGCTGACAGTCACGTTTGGGTGCTCAATTCCGTGGGGCTCTTTGCTGTCCTTCTCTTGAACTCAAGTGTGACAACAGCCAGTAGGTTTTTTCCTGTAGACACCCAAGCTGACACCCTATAACATCCGCAGAGCTGTTTTGTGGCTAGTGGCTTGCAGTTACCTCTACAGTAAAACAAATTGGGTGGGGAAGCAACTTCATCACCACCAAGCTCTTGTTAGTTCATCTTCTTTGGGCATTGAAAATAATTTGTCAAATTGATGGGTTCCTCCTGTGCTTATAATGTCCCACTATATTAAAAAAAATGTTTTGTGGGATGAGGCAATGATGGTGCTTGTTTTGCATCCACAGAGGTGCAAGAGTGGTTCCTGAGTGCAGAGAGAGCAGTTGTTTGCTCTGCTGCCTATTGACCTTTTCTGGCCTAGGCTCTCCTCTAGAACCATTCTTCATTCATCATAATTGTTTAATCCTACCATGTGTGCCATTTAAAAGTCCAAAGAAACCTCCACACAGCTCATGGACTGATCCTTCTGATGAATAACTCAACAGAGGGTGATTAGAAAGTCATTCCTTGGCAGGAGAGCAACCCACTGCTTTCCCAAATCCTTGTTACAGAATTGCACGAAATATGGCCTCATGGAAGACCATCAATGTTTGCTGGATATTCTTTGCTGAATTATTTCTGCTCCTTATGAAATAGGAAGGTAAATGATAATTGAGGACCAATATCAGTTCAGGATGAAAATTAATTCTGTATCTCATTTTGAGACTACTGGCTGCTTTTTTTGCAAATTAGTAGGTCCCAGCTTAAGTCTTCTCCATCCCCAAAATCTTGTTTGCAATAGTCTGCAGTCTTACTATCAAAGTAAGATAATTCTTCAGTGGGGAAAACAAATAGGTACACACAGGGCAAGCCAATAAGTCAGATGAGTAATTTTAAAAAATTAAACAATGTTGTTTTGCATACCTGAATTTCTGCCTGAACTGTGCCTTGCAAAATAGTTTGGATTGGTAGCATTTGAGAAAAGTCTTATCTCTTAAGATGGTCTTTAGCCTCCAAAAGAAACTTTAAGGAGCTTTCTTGGTCACATAATTTCTCCAAGTGTCTTGTTCCAGTTCCAGACTATGAATTGGTGTGTCTTGGATGAACTAAAATCTTAATTCCCACCATTGTAATTGTGTTGCATTTTCAAAACCACCGACACCTGAGCTGAATTTGGGTATTGACTGAGACACTGACATTAGAACCTCAGTCAAATTCGGTGCTCACCTGAAGCCTGACCTGCCTGTTGGAACATGTTATATTTAAATTTGGGGCTTTATTCACAAATAGATGCTTATATCAAGGTTCATTTCACAGTGCCTAATGCTGTGTCAGTAAGAATTCCTCTTTATGTTGATTGTACTAACCTCAGTCTGTGATACATGTGTTTGAAAGTTGTATCACTCCATTATTGCAGGAGTTCTGAATTCCTAGAAAATACCTCTCCCTCATTGCTTTTTTTTCCTTCTCAAACATTCTTACCAAGTATTGTATTTAAATGCTCTTTTTTCATTTTCATCAAGTTGTTGTTAAGCTCCCCTGTTTGAGATACAAAGTGTGCAGGGAGAAGTAATATCTCTTGTAGGCAAACTAACATTCAGAAAAAATCAGACAAGTTTCCAGGCATTCAAGCTCTTCTTCGAGTGTTCCCCAAAACTCACGCAGTCTTCCCAGATCTATCACCAAGTCTAGAAAAGGTATTGCTCTTCCTACTTAACCTTTTGTGAGTGTATTTGTATTATCAGGACTACAAGAACATAATGCAACTCTTTTAGTCTTTTGGGTTTTGCACTTTGTCAGCTCTACTGAGGGCTCAAGCTCTCACAGAGCTCCTTCGTATGGCCAAACCCAAAGGATGATCTCTCACTGCCATCCAAACCAAGTCTGTCATGTCCTTGCATAAATGCCCGGTCTGAACATCGCTCCTGAGGATAGTTGGTCTTACTCTGAGGATCCTGAGAAGCATCCAGTCTGGTTAATGCTAGCACCCACCTTATACCTGCATTTTAGCTCTTACTGAAGTATTTAATCTTAGAGTCAATGCCTAAGTACTTTGTCTAGTCCCAGGTAAATGGTATGTTCTTTTAAATTCCTCTGGAGAGACCAACTCCTGTCCCTCTGATTTAAGTCAATGTATGCCATTGGCTGATCCTTAATCATCTTTTTTTCCATTTCACATAAGTTCTCTTTATTGTTTGTGCTTTTTTGTTTGCCATCTAAATTAAGCCTTTGGTATTTTAATGCCGCCATGTCTTGAAGGTTCTCACTAAAATGAAGGTGAATCTCCCCACGTCTTCTAAAATAATGAAGTAACAGATGACTCAGTAGACTTGATACCATAGTCCAGAGCTTACAGCCTGAAAACCCCTGTTTAATTATGGCTTTGTGGTCAGGCTGATACTAATTTGATGTACTTAGTTCATATATGTTTTTAGAAATGAAACATCAAATGGAAATTGAGCACAAATATTGGCTATTGCACAGTGTAACCTTAGCATTTACATTTAGAGGAGACATGGAAAACAAATTTTATTCATCCCAATTGTATGACCCTGTCCTGAATGTGTTTTAAATGCTAGTTATCTTCTTTACATCCCCCATTGTGTCAGGAAATAATATTGTGCCTGGGCTTCATGCAGAGTTTAAATGACTTTTAATTCTACACTTCTAAGAGGCACAAACCAGGTTTAATTTTCCTGAAGTATAGGCTGGTGTTTTAGGTGCATTCTCTCAACTCCAGGGTAGAGAGGTGAGAGATACTGCTCAGGAGCTGTAAGAGGTGGGTGCAGATTATTGATGTCTTGGGAGTGAAAAGAATAAAGTTTATTGGCAAGGTCCACCCCAAGCCCCGTGACCATTGAAAATAGCACTTTTTGGTAATTATGATGATGACAATGATTATTACTTGTTTTAATTAACCCTGTTTCTTCTCCACATAGGCATGAACGCTTTACAATTACAGAATTTGGCAACTTTAGCAGCCGCAGCAGCCGCCGCCCAGACCTCAGCTACCACCACCAATGCAAACCCTCTCTCCACAACGACTGGTGCTCTGGGAGCCCTCACAAGTCCCGGTAAGAGCAGAGTGCCTGCTTCCAACACACAAACATGGGAGTCCAGGGGAAGGTTGTGGTTCAAATGCTGATTCTATGTTGTGTCTAAGTTTTGTGCTCATGTAAATTATGAAGAACATTTAATAGCTGAATACATTTCTGTTGTTGTTGTTTTTAAGCAAATAACTGCTTTTTCAAGTGCTCCAATGTGGACGTGTTCACCTTTCCAGATTCATTTCAGGAGCCATTAAAGCCTAACAGACCCATCTTAAAAAACTCTGCATGAAAATTACAATTGCATGGGAAACTTAAGATTAAATTAACTTTTCAGAAAGAATTCAGAACAGGACCAAATTCTTCCCATACAAAGGAAAATCAGCTGAGGTGGTTCTTTTTAATCCCCAAGACACTGATCTTTCATTCCCAGCACATGCACTTATTGCCTTTACCCATCATGAATTTATGTTAAGTCCTTTTTTTTTTCCTTCTCTTGCTATATCTCAGTTGAGCTTTCTTCTGGTCCTGAGTACAAAATTACAGAAGTGGTATCAGATGCACAAGGAATACACAGCCAGATTCTGACTTCATTACGCTAAGCAGAAGTCAAACTTACAGAGGGAAAAGGGACAGGATAAGAGGTAGAGATGCTTCCATGACCACCATGTGGACTTCCAGCCATGCATGTCTGATGTCTGCAAAGCCCCAGAGGGAAACTGGGGCAAATTCAGACTTAGGTAACACTTCAGGATCTCCAGAATCCACAGAGAGAGATGTTGATTCCATGGAGTGACTCTGAATTTACAGTGATGTAGCTGAGTAGAGAATCTGGCCACTGATTGTTATATAAATGCTGCAGGGTGTAATTATTTGCATCATGAAGTGTGTTTATTGCTGTTCTAAAAAACATTCATATTATTTTAGACACCACTAAAGAACATTTGTGTTTAATCTTGTTTCAGTGTGTATTTATCCCCCATGAAAAAGTAATTCGTGGCAGACGGTTTGAGCTCATCAGCAAGGAAAACAGTCTTCACTGCACAATAGAACTGGGACCAAGTGTGATGCTGGGTGTTGGTGCTGCCCAGGGCTCCCATTATATACAGTTTTATTGTTTGTTTGGGATAGAGGTTAAATGGAAAGAAGCTTGGCTAATACTGTTTGAGCAGAATTTTCCTGTTTCTGGCATGAGCTTCATCTGGACTTAAAAATAATATTCATTAGCAGCATCTCTGAGAAACAGGTTGGCTGAAAATAATTTTGGCTCACTGATGTATTTTTTTTCAAACCTGAAAAATCTCTTCCCTCCTGGAGCTGGGATTTAATGCAAAAGGCTAGTCCCAGTGTCAGTGTTTCCATGTTACTCCTGTCTAAATGCAACCCATTTATAGAAGCAGAAATGTTGCATTTCATGCATGCTCTGTGGTATCTCTGCAGTTTAGCTGATAAATGTCTGAGCAGCCCTGTCCTCCCAAGACACACACAACATATCTTGACCCACACAACATATCTCGACCCATACTGGCAAGACTTCTCAGGGCAATTAAGTGCACTGCACTGTGGTGCAGAAGGGCTGGAAATTAACTCCCTTGTTCCTTGCTGCTCTGCAGCAAAGTGGCACCAGATTGTTCCTGTCATGCATTTTGTTTTGCAATGACCACACAGAACTTGGATTAAACCTTAAGGCCCTCTTTTCTCTCTTTCCCTCTCCAACACAGTCTTCTTATCCAGCCTGTCTGGCTTGGTGCTCCCTTTTAACCTGGTCTTGAGGCTCCTTGAGAACCTGGAAGGTGGTTTTATCTGATGTCCAGGTCTGCAGAGGCCCGTGGTGGACAGGTGCTTCCACTGGGCTGGGCAGATACATCTCTGGGGTAACTACAGATTCCTATTGCTTAAGGTGGTACTGCAGAGCAGATACCAATGGTTTTTCCAAAGAGATTAATGATTTTGGCTATCACACTGACCTTGTGTTGTTTTAAAAAAGTTCTGGATGTTTAGCCTTTCAAGTAGTGTATTCAGAATGCCAGTTGCCTTTGGAAGTCTTCTAGATGGTACCTGTACACAATTGTTTCTAATACTAGACAGCCTGAAAAATCTCTAAGAGGTCCACTGACCTATTTATGTTGCACAACCAGCCTAAAATCAAGCCTTGTTAAAATGTTCTTCAGTTTAACCTTCCTTATCTGGTTCCACATTCTCCACCCTATTACATATTTTGTAAACCTGAATAATATCTTCAATGATTCTTCTCTGCTCCATGGAAAATGAATTTAGTTTGATAAAGCTTTTCATAGTAGCTCAAAGTGTTTCCACTAAAACTTGAAATATATTGGCAGAAAACATTTAAATCTGCCTTTCAGTGTGTGGATGTTTGGAGGCCTTAAGGGTATTTTTTTGGTCCAGTTTTCCTTAAATGAACACTTCAGTTTGTTGTGTTTCATAAGTGTAAATTATTTTGTCTGATTTCAAAGCCTGTGCTAAGCCCAGGAAGAAATGTTTGTGTCTCTCCCGATAATGCATTAAATTAATATTTCTCAGTTGAGAAAACAGCCTAAATTTGGGACAGTGCAAAGGTAAATGCTTAAATTTAATCCTTTTCTTGATGTTGTTACAGGCAAAATACTGCACAGAATGGAGATGGGCATAAGTGTGTACTTCTAGTATGCCTTAAACCATTGCAGCCACATAAATCATATCCATGTTTCTATCCAGATGTAACTATATCTTCCCTGAAGACCGCCCCTGAATCAATCTTTGACCAAGAGCTCTTGTTCTGTCATTTGTAAACATGTGTCATAAGAGCCCCAAAAGGTGGTTGTTTAAAATTAATTTTGAAGCTTAATTTTACATAGATAGGATTTAGCAACCATCAGTGCACCACACTAGTACGGAGAGGAGAGTAATCAGGCCAACTTCAGTGCATTGGCAACATAGAAGAACATTGGCCAGGAAATGAGGAGCCAGCAGGACATCTGATATTTGAGGATTTCCAAACAAATTAAACTCCAATGATCTTTCTCTCATACATTCTGACTAAATAGTTTTGACCGTAAGGGAGTCTAAGGACACTCGTTCTCCTGCATGTGCTAAATACTTTCTCTTAAGCTTGAAAGAGTATTCATTCAGAAAGAACAGAGACAATACAATCCCCCAAACTATTAATTTTTTTATAATTGTAAATTTATAATTTCAATTTTGCATACCCATGGAAGTGTCTCCCTACAGCATTGTTAGAAATGATTCTTTAAAAGCCTTTGCTTAAAAAAACATGAAAGATTAAGCTTTCATTTTAGTAAAAATCCCCTCAGGCAATAAATAGGTTCTTTTGTCTCTTGGCCCTGGAAAAAAAAATTAAAATGGTTTAAATTGCCTATGGTTAAAGTAACTGTTTCTTGCAATTATCAGATGGTAGTGAATAAAAATTAAAATGAAATCATGAAAGACTAAAAACCAGGTAAATGCATATTTTGTCTTTCATGAGTTTCTCATGGGTCTTTTGAAGACTCATTTAATCATCTTTCTTGTCTTTTATTTTGATATGATAATTGTTTCCTTTATTTACTTTAATCACCTGTATTTAGTTAATTAATTCTTCACTTTATTTTCATTTCACTTGCTTAGGATACTTTTTCTGTTTTAAAGACAGGTACCAGTAGTATTTCATACTGTTTTAAAGGCAGGTACCTGTAATATTTCATAAGACAAGGATATGGGCTGGGGTAGCTTTTACCTGATTCCAGGTTGTCTGATCTGTCTTGGGTGGGGACCTGGAGGTTTGCATTTCTTGTTAACTGGGAAGGGATTTTGGAGGGAGTACCTCAGCTGTAGGTATCCACACTGTAAATGTCCAAATTTGGGCAGGATGAATCCCAGCTGAGCATCAGGAACCTTATTCTCTCCTCCAGAGACTGTCCTTGACACATCCTGCAAAGGGATCATTGAGCAGAGAGCTCGCAGGGAGGCTGCTGTTCCAGAGATGCAGGGTTCATGCCGTGGGTATTGGGAATGCCTGGAGGTGGTTGTGAAGGAGGGACATGTAAGCTCAGGATCAAAGTATCTGTCTCTAACACTATCTGACATTTCATTTCCCTCAGTTGACCCACTACCCTAATTTTCCCAAGGGTGATAATGTGTATTCTGACTGTCCTGGGTGGTACAAGGCTGATACAGCATGGACCACTCAGAACAGGCTGGTGTAAGCCGTGTCCAGTCAAAGTTTGAATATCTCCAAGGATGGAGATTCCACAGCCTGTGAGCTCATTTCAGTTTTGTTTCTTCCAATTCATGCATAAATGTTTTTTTCAGTAGCCAGTAGGAAAGCCCTACTATGTGCAAATGAAGAGACAAAACATCTAATTATATATCCAAGTTTATCTGCATGAACATACACAATATAATTTTTGAGCTGTGGGGGGATGGAATTGCTAAACCGGAAGCTAATTCAGTTTCAGACTTAGGACCCTTCATTTTCCATTACTTTTTCATGATTATTCGATTCTCTAAACTATTATTTATTCACACAGCTGAACTAGCTATTCATGCTTCAGTAAAAAACTCTTTAGGTTTATCTGTTGTGTAAACCTAAAAGGAAATATTTCTGAAAAAAAAAAACTGATAGGATAGAAAGTGAGACTTTTTTCCTTTAATGACCTCTTAAAATCCAGTGCAGCTTTTGTCATATTATATCAGTATTCAGCCATTAACTCTTATGTTGAAAAAAATACTTCTCCTAAGCACAAAGGTCTAAAAATACTCATTTTCAGACAGATGCTGACATTGAAGAATAACAGTCCTCAAAAAAGGAAGACTGTGAAGTATAGAATAAACTGAAAAAGAAAAAAATTTAAACTACCTTTCCTGTAAGAATTAATTCATTCTTTCCCTCTGCTCAAAGCAGAGAATTATAACTTATAGCTATCATCCGTAGCTCATTATTTTCTCTACCCCCTAATCTAGTATGAAGATTTTCTTTGTTGGTTGAAGGTGTTCATGTTGTGAGCACAATTGTTGAAATGGTAGAGATTTTATAGAATATACAAGATGCTTTAGCTGAAAAACAGTGAAGAATGTTCAAATAATCATTCTTAGAAGATTTGCTTTTTGTTCACTTCAGTACAATACATTTTTCTCCAATCAGTGGCGCAAGGCTGCCACCATGACATTTTGTTAGAGGCCAGTACACCCACTGAGATAGTTGTGATTTGCTTCCAGGATGATCCAAAAATAACCCTACCAGCAGGTGTGTAGGAAGGTCTGACAGTTTGCTAAAGACTGAATTGAAGTAGATGTTTCATGTTGGAAAAGATTGGTTTAAAATGCAGAATGGCACTCGTCGTGCTGTAGTACAAATTGATTATTTTTGTACTATTTCATGTGGAATTAATGCATGTTCCATTATTGTAAAATAATTTAAAATAAGCTTTATTAGTTTTGCAGAACATAGAAAACTTTCCTGGTATAATTTTCATTATTTTTAGGATAAAAATACAGCTGATAAATATAAGACATAGCTTAAAGAAAGATTTAAAAATACAGTGTATTTTTACAGCGGTGCACACCCCACTTAGAAACCTATCATCCATAGAAATAATTATTCAGGATTCATAACTCCTTTAGCTACAAACTCAAATTTTCAATATACAGTACACATACTTAAACAAGCCAAGTGTAAGTTTTTAAATTTTGTATTTAAATCTAGTTATATAATCAGCACTGTTACCTTAGTGCTTGGAGGACAGAGAATTTCAACACCTTAACCCTGATCTCAGCACCAATATTTTAAAAGAATGTTTTTTCAAGGAAGCCATGGAAGAAAATCTTGCCTTAGCATGCCCACTTCCCAGTGCCTGTTATGGGACTGCATAGTTCAAGGAGATTTGTGGCAAGAAAGTATATTTCTGAACTGTTGTGTGTCAGCTGGTCTTACCCACATGGTGTTACGTTTCTGAGTCTCTGGTTAGACTCCTGAATAAATGAATTGGTTTTGACTGCTCTTAGTGCCCAGAGATTATGCTGCTTCTTGGAGAGATATATTAGTACTAAGCCCATCTGATAATTAGGTCACCCTTAAGCAGGCATGCAAGCACAAGTTGGAGCCAAAAATAGGAAACTGAGCATTTTTGACCTATATTTGTATTTTTAATAATGCTGCAATATGTCCTAAAGGACTAAAGAAGAAAAGAGTGGGAATTGTGGCTAAGAATCTCCCAGAGTCCCAGTACAGTAAAAGGAGAAGTGAATTGTGATGGATTCATATGGAGTCTCCCTGGAACTGCACTGTCTCTCCCTGGTGTCCTCATTGGGAAAATGAGCCAGTGATAACCTGAAGGATGCTGATGGCAGCAGATGGGCCATCAGTTCACTGGGATTACCTGTTTGTATATTTGGCCCTTAAAATGTATCAGGTCTTTGTACGTTCTCCTCTCAGAAGGGTTTCTGAGCAGGAGCAGCCTGGAGGATCTCAGGGAGGTTCAGGCACTGAATGGGCTCAGGGTGGGCAGAACTGCTTTGTGAAGCAGTGTGAGGCAGCCTGACAACTGCAGGAGTCACTTTGCCAAAGGTCCTTATCTGGTTTAGAATCAGCATTATCAGTTTATGAATTTTTGGCACAGAAATCTCCAGCTGTTTCCTCAGAATTCCATAAATACCGAAGGATGGAAACATGCATATTTTCAGTCAAGCATTGTGCTAGTTAATTTTTTAGGTTTGTTTTTTGTTTTTAGGAAACAGCATACAGTACTAAACCATGGATTAGTAGGATCTAATTCAACGGGAGACATGTTTGTTTTTTTAAATATTATTACATTATCATCTTCCTAAGGTATTAAATCCATTGCCTTAGCACATTTCAGGATTTACTTTGCTTGCAGTATACAAATAACATGTATAATACATTATATTTTGTAAGTGTCTCTCTACCCACTCTTAATCTCTATTTCAAGCTACAAGAATTCCAGTTTGTAAAAAAAAGCTATTTTTCTTTCTGTTGGAAGCACTATTTGAAGTTCATTCAGGGTTGCTTTCTACTAAAGAAAGATGATAGTATCAGCTTGCCTACACAGGTAGATATGTGAGCTTATATGTAATATATCTTACAAGAAGTTACAAGCCCAGAAAATGATGCAGTTCATAATACCCAGAAAATAATGTAAATCTTAGGAAAACTCATGCATTTGAAGGAGCTTTCCACTACTGCCAACACTGTTCCTTCAATCCTACTGGATTGTGCATGTGTCCATGGATACTCCTGGTCTGTTTACCTAGGGCAGAATAATTATAAGTAATAGTACAAAAAAAAATCTTAAAAAATCTTAATTTTATTATTTTATCTTATTATTAATGTCTTAACCTAATTGTTTCAACATTCTCTCAAAGGAACTAGTTGCTTGAAAAGGGGGGTGCTGAATTATTTTATGTAATGGTCAAACAAAAATATCTCCAACACCTGCCTGTGTTTAAAACCAAGTAAAGTAAACACTCGACTGCTTCTGCTATTTGCAGTACAAAAATGTGCAATATGGATGAAAATAACCCATCTCACAGTGAACTAAATACAACTTTAAAAAGGGTCTGCAAAGGACCTGGCTGAGTAATTTTACATGGGGCAAGATAATCCTCAAGTTCTGCAGCTCCTGGGGGTGAACAGCTGTATCTTGTGGATGTGCTATTGCAATAAGATTGTGCTTGCACAGCCCACTTAGAAACCCATCTTCCATGGAAATAATTATTCATGCACCTTCAGGATTCATAACTCCTTTAACTACAAACTCAAATTTTCAATATATAGTGTCTCATCTCTGTTCTAAAATACCATACCATGGAGAGGACTCCTAAGTGTCTGAAGGAAACAAGTCTTTTAGAAATATCTTGCTGCAGTGGAAAGACAAACACCTCCCAGGGACTATTTCTCTGATCTTAAGATAGATGTATGAGAGGGGTGAAAAAGAAGAGGCCATCCTCTCCCATGTGCTAGGATTTGAATTGCCATATATGCATGTGGTAAGCACTTGTAGAACAAAAACATTGCTTACCTTGAACGATAGCCTTGGACTCTGCTGACACTCTTTTTTCTTTTTTTTTTCATGGAGAGATGCTGCTGCATGTTGTTTGTCAATGCTTAGTGCTGAAAATGTGTCAAAGATGTTTCAGGCACACCAGGGGCTGTGTGAAGGAACCTGTACTCCAGGCAGGAGATCCTGGCCTCAAGTAGAGCCTTCTTGATTTCAGATCAGAAATTCTTCAGAAACTGATTTATAAGTGGCTGCATTCTGAAGTGGCTCTACATGGAGGTCATTTCAGCATCGGGGCATTCATCTCGGAACAATAGCCTGCTCCAAATTGTGTGAGATAGCAGTAATAAACATGAGAGCACAGCTGGAAGTTCCCTGTAGAAATGGCTTTGATGTGAACTCAGTGGTGCTTCAACGAGCACAGCCACAGCCCTTGGCCCCACGGAGTGAAACAGAGTCATAAGTGCTCAGTAATTCTTCTTTGTTTTCTTCATATTGTGGTGATTCAATTTGGTTTGATTGCAGTTAGAGTTACAGTTGGAAATATCTAATGGTAAGCTATGAAGTTTAACTCAAGCCAGTCCACTGTGCATTTTTATTCTATTCCCAAGCCTGTCTAAAGTACTTCCCACCCAAAACCAAAGGCAATTTATCATTGTGGTGGGGAGAATTCATAATGTGTTGAAGGCACAGTATTGAGGTACAACTTGTAGTTTACTCTAGAGGTGGATGGTCATCACTGAGCAAGGCATTTCAACAAAACAGGAGCATCAATGTGGAATTGGCCCAGAATATTAACTTGCTTTCTACTCTCTCTCTCCATCTTCATAATCTCACAGGAAAATGTGCCCTTAAACACCAAGATTCACAAAACCAGCCTAGATGCACAAAGACACGTCCACTGAATAAACCCTAGTTTGTTGAAATACCTTCTGCTAGATGGATAGGTTTGGAGGAAAGTTACAGAACAGAAGACTGGAAAACTACAAAAATAACCAGCTGATACGTTTTTCTGCCAGAATTATAGTAGCTTTGCATGCTCTATTTTCTCCTCCTTCTTTGCACTGCTGTGGAAGGCCCATGGTGTAGACAATGTAATTTCATGACAATCATAAATGTCAAGTTAGGTGTTAACATAAATAAGTGATTAAAAAGAGTGTCCCTGATCTTCCCTTCTCCCAAGCTTTCTTAGCTCTCAAAAACCCAAGCAGTGCTGAGTAGTATGGATTTATGAGCCTAAAGTTATTCTCACGTTGTTGAAGACCTTGACTTCTGAATTTGAAAAGAATTTGAACAAATTGGTTCACCTTTTTATGTTTTTTTTTCTTTTTTTATTCTTATATAAGTCAAGGTACAAAAAGGACTTCATAAAATATAAAGCTGCTTTCAGAAAGCCAGGACCAGAAGGATCACCATGGGGAAAGACTCCTTCCTCTCCTCTCCCTCCCTCTCATTCTTGCTCTCATTTGCACGTGCATGCACACAAAGAAAAGACCAGATGTTGAGTGCATGGTGCTCTCCCTTCCTCCTTTGCTCACTGCTGCTTCTCTTTCCCTGTTCCTTGAGAAGATATGGACAATCTTTCATGGGAACAGTTCAACTGTGAGTAATGAAGAAGGAGAGGGACACTGGCTTATTGGAGAAAAGCTGTGATATTGGTATATGTCTTTCTATATTGTCATTCTTGTTTCCCCTGACTCTTTCTTGCTCTCTTGCTTTTCTGGTGCTCTTTCCCTGGAGTGCATCTGTCACTTTTATTCTATCCTATCCAAGCACAAGCAGAGAAGTTAAACTTACTAGAATCTTCCTTTTTGGCAAGTCAGACAGCACTTCCGAGATACCAGAAAATGTGCAAGTTTTTACTTCTTTCTCTGTACCAGTGGCAATGTGTTTGTCACAGGACCTTAAGGGAAATAAACGGCTCCAGACCAGGAAAATCTACCTCTCCTTTGCCAAAATTTCCCCTGAGAAATAGAACCAGTGCCTGCTGGTACTGTTAGCAACGGGGAGACCACCAGTTTGTGCAAGGTTGAATACTCGGTTTGGCTGGAGATCACTGTAAAGGGCAGACAATTTAATGCCAATCATACATGCTAGTTAGATTAGAATACTGATGAGCCCTAGTGAAAGGCCAACTGCATCTTCTTTTAGCAAAAATATTAAAATGCCCCCGTTTCTCCCCCTTCTCCTTCAGATTCTCCACAAGAATAAATTAAAACTTGGAGGTGTGGTTATTATCACAGAATAATTAGACCCCATGAGATTAGAGACACTCAACGTTTGCTAATGCCCTTGGGTTGTGATTATCTAATAATGATGATGCCTCTGTCATTGCTTAATAATTCTTCCCCTTTAAAATGTTCCTTCTGCAGTCAGAGCCCATAGAATGTGTTCATTTCAGCCAGAAACACCACTGCAAATTCCTGAGAGCAATGTCACATGGGCACCATGATTGACTTGCCCACTTCTCCCCCACACCCGTGTTTATAATCCTCATTTCACAAACTCCAGCATTACTATATTTGAATCATTCTCCTTTTCCGTAAGACATTTCATTTGTGTGTTTAGGAGAAAACTTTGGGGCCTCCATCTCTTCAAAACAACCAGTTAGCCCTACATAAAGACCACACACCTGAAACAATTGACCTTAAATATGTAGGATCAGATATGTCCAGAATCCCCCATAACCCCAGGTCAGTGGTCCAGACTCCCAGCTCCGTAAGACCCACCTACAGCTGGGTGCCACTCATCTCTGTTTAAGAGAGTACCACCACCAAATTAAGATATTATAAACCAGACCAAAGTCGGAAGCTTTGCACAGACTTTGTCCAACACAATTAAACTTTGTCCAACACAATTAAACTTTGTCCAACATCTTTGGCCTTTCACTCAGGCCAGCAGGTGTTCCTCGTGTTTAGATACAGTTTTCAAGACACAGTTCCAAACATCATTGGTTTTTGCAACCCAAGATTAGAAGGAAAACAGAGAACGCAGCCTTAATCTGATTATCCTTAAATCCAGTGTTGTCTCTTAGCTTTATTATCCCTCTTGGACTAAGCAAGGGACAAAGGCATATTTTGTTTACCCAAAAGATTTTGTGTACTAAACAAAGATTTTAAATTCAGCTTGCTAAAATTAGAGATTTCTAGTTTGGGTTTAATATTCCTTTTTCTTTTGTCCTTATAATTCTCTTATAAACTCATACAATTTTTTTTTCTGTCACTGACTGGGGAGCTTTTAGAAATATTATTTTTTATTTTCATTTTTTTTTAGTGCCTTTACTCCCTTTATATAATTTCTTTATATCCTTTATTTATGTTCTTCTACTGTGATTCTGTTTTCTGTTGCACATTGCTGAATCTAAGAGGAATCTAAAACTTCAAAGAAACATCCAAGGTCAGAACTTCCTTTTGTTAGATGTAGATCAGGCCCTGGGAACTTCACCCACACAATGTAATTGTGGCAGCCTAGAATCAAAACCACGGATGAGAGTTAAGTGGCATATTCAATGTCAACCTCTGTTTCTGTAGAGAGACCCAAGAACAGAAACCAGTTCTACTGGTCAGTTTTTCAATGCATCTTCATTTTTCAGCCTTCTTTCTGCCTTAGTGTGAGCTAACTACTTCTGCTTTTCTCCTGTGCTGCTCTAATTCCCATAGAATAATTGAGGTTGGAAGGTCAGTCGGGATGACTGTGGCCCAACTCCCTGCTCATGTGAGATCAGGTTGCTTAGGGCTTGATCCAAAAAAGTCTTACAAACCTCCAAGGACACAGATAGAGCAATCTGGGTAATCTGTTCCAGTGCTTGACAATCCTCACAGTACGAATGTTTTTAATTCTGTCTGAACTGAAGCTGTCTTTTTTCAATGTACTTCTCATCTTCCCACCATGTACTATTGCTCTGTCTAGTGGATGACCTCCTTTTAAGCACTGGGAGGCCACCTTGGGTTCACCTGCAGCCGTGTCTTCTCCAGCCTGAACAAGCCCAGCTTGTTACAGGATGAGTGCTGGAGCCCCTGACCAACTTGCTGGCCTTGCACTGAACTCCCTTCCACATGATCAATGTTCTCCTTGCAATGAGGAGCCCAAATCTGCATGCAGTGTTTAGATGTGAACTAACAAGCACTGAGTAAAGAGGAAACCTGGATCTCCTGGCTCATCTCCTATTCCACAGGTCCATTTCAGCAAAGCTTCTCCCCAGCCCATCCATCCCCTGCTGTGTTATTGAAAGGGATTATTCCTCCCCAGGTACATGACTTTGCATCTGTCCTTGTTAAATTTCATAAGGTTCGTGTTGGCCAGTTCTGCCCATCTGAATCCCTGGGAATAGCAGCCATTTATGCAGCACCATTGTAAAGTTACATCCACTTAATCTGGCCCTTGGAGTCAGTGAGCTTAGGAAGGCAGCAGAAAATCAGAAACACACCCAAAATCAGTACAAGAAAGGTTCTGGACTCAGACAACTGCCAGTAGAGATCTGACAGGAGTGTCTTCCAAAAGAGAACTTTCTCTGAACTTCTCATGCTTAAAGTCACAGATATGCTGAACCTAAAATCTGTGGGCAATATTGATCCATGGTGCACTACTACATCATCTTAACTGGAGCAAAATAAGTACTTTGAACACCAAGTTATTTAAACTCTCCTTTAAGTAAAACAAGAACAAAGTTGTGATTCACAGGTGAGTGGTGATAAGCAAGTGGCTGATACCAGAGGAAACACTGAGCTTCCTGTTGTGCCCTGCATTTGTAGTGGCAGGCAATTGTGGAGTGTAACCAAGGGCTGCCTACAGGAAAGCTGTCAGCAGGGCTGACACAGTTACCATGGTGGATCTCTGTGTGGAAAGTCTCAGCACAGTTAAGTCAGTCTTGGAGCTATGCTGAAGCCCTGCAGCACCAGAAAGCTGGTTCTGCTCCAGAAACATTATAGCTGCTCTTCACATGGATGTGGTTGGCAACATGTACAGCAACCCTCCATGCCCGCAAAGAGCTGAAGCTGCCCTTGCTTTTTTTTGCCCCTTTTGTCTGTTAGTCCTGCCCTAAAACCAAAATAATGTTTCCAGTAAGCAGCTTCACTTAAAATGTTTGTAATGCCTCATGTTCTTAATATCTTACTCCAAGACTTGCAGTTTGTGTATCATTTCCAGACAGTATGTCTGTGTTGGAAGAGGAAGAAGGGAACAGAACAAGGTGGAGAGGAATGGGGAAGTGCACATTTTACACCGCCCATAAATAGTGCCAAATTTTCACATATAGCAGGGAGTTTCCAAGAGATTCTTTTTTTTTTTTTTTTTTTTTTGTGGTATAGGACTTTGCTGAGAAGTCATTGGAATTCTTTTTACTTAGACATTTACCAAAGAAAGTAAGGAAAGAATGAGGTTAACTACTCACTGCAAACCATTTCTCTCCTAAATCATAGTGTCACATGTGTGATTGGAATAGGTCCTTTCCTTCAGAGCAACAGAGAGTGGATGGGTTATCTAGTACTTTGTCCTCGGGTAGCTTTCCTGGACCCTGACCTCCAGTGTGGGAGAGAGGATTCCTGAAGATGATCAGAGGAATGGAGCACCTCTCCTGTGAGTAAAGGCTGAGGGAGTCAGGGTTGTTTGGCCTGGAGAGGAGAAGGCTCCGGGAAGGCTTTATTGCAGCCTTCTAGTACTGAAAGTGGGCCTGCCAGAAAGACCAGGACAAAACTTTCAGCAGGGTCTGTAGAAATAGGACAAGGGGCAATGCTTTTAAACTAAAAGAGAGGAGATTTAGACTAGATAAAAGGAAGAAATTTTTTATTACAAGGGTGGTGAGACACTGGCACAGGTTGCCCAGAGAGGTGGTGGATGCCCCATCCCTGGAAACAGCTGTGGTCAGGTTGGACAGGGCTTTGCACAACCTGATCTAGTTGAAGATCACTCATTGCTCATCTTTAAAGATCCCTTCCAAGTGAAACCATTCTCTGATTCTATGATTCATTTTATAAATTAGCCTGAGACATGAGAGGGGTGTGATTTGCCCAAGGCTGTACTAAAGACAAACATAGGTCTGTGGTTTCAGTACACCCAGGAGCTCTACCAAGGACACTCCTTGGTCTGAGGTGTAGGAAGTAAATAGGCATGACAAAAATGTGCCTGTGCCTCCAAGATACAGCTTTCTAAGAGACAAGGCAGCAACTGTGAAGAAGTAGAAAATCTTGCAGCAAAAATCATAGCAGTTGCTTTATCCAGGGCAGCACATGAAGTTTGAGGGAAAACTGGGAAAGGCATCAGTAGCATCTGGTAGTTGAGCTCATCTGTGTGCTCTTTAGGGCAATTCAGCCCAACCTGAAATAGAAATCTAAAGGTAGGTTGTCTGAACTGGAGGTCTTTAAATCTCAGAGACAGTCTAGTTTTGACTAGACTAGCTTAAACTAACAGTGAGGCTGCCAAAGGTGGGGAAATTAATTCCATCCACAGTGTGTGTAGCAAAGCCAAAGAAATATTTACACATCATTGCCTTTCCTAGATGTTGTTATCCTGAACCTAGTTTTCCAGCTGAGGCAAATCCAGATGATTTAAATCATTATGACTCTATTGACATAAGCTAGCCAAAAGAATGGCCAAAAGTTTCTATGCTAATTCTGGTTGGTTTTTTATGTTGGCATAGTTTTTAGGAATTGTGTTGAAGTGTTATTTAAATTAAATTTTAAAAGAGAAATGGCTCATTGCTAGTTCATACTTCTGTTAAAAAAAAAAAAAAAATCACTGACCTAAAAGGTGTTATAACCTTTCAAAGGCAGAAGTAAATGTTTTGAGAACATTTGAAAATGCCATCTCCTTACAGCTTTAAAAATCTCCATGAGTGCAACATTACTAGTTAAACACAAATATCTGTTTTGTATAGAGCAACCACTCCAAATGGAAATGTGTTCTCTATATCAAAGAGAACTCTGTTAAAGAATATATTAACCGACAGCCAAGTCTCTTGGCTTGGAGCTTGAAGCTGATAGGAAAAATTTCATCAGTTAAATGGAGGAAGCACAACAAGAGGAGAGGCTGGCACTGATCTCTTCTCTGTGCTGACCAGTGACAGGACCCGAGGGAATGGCCTGAACCTGAGCCAAGGGTGGGTTAGGTGGGATATCAGGAAAAGATTTTTCACCCAGAGGGTGGTCAGGCACTGGAACAGCTCCCCAGGGCAGTGGTCACAGCACCAAACCTGACAAAGTTCAAGAAGCGTTTGGACAATGCTTCAGGCCCATGGTGGAATTCATGAGGATGGTCCTGTGCAGGGCTAGGAGTTGGCTTCGATGATCCTTGTGGATCCCTTCCAGCATATTCTGTGATACATATATCATATATATCACAGAATATATGTGATATATATCCCTTCCCTCAGCATATTCTGTGATTCTGTGGATGTTCTGGTGTGGAGGGTGGAGGAAGTTTTGAAATGTGTGGTTTTTTTCATCTATTTGGTGTCAGAGGAACCTGGTAAAACACAATTTATAAATTATGTAGGTAGCCAATCTATTTTTGTCTTCTGGACAACGAAAAGACAAATATAGAAAGTATTCTGACAGTGAATTATTCTTCCTTTGCCGTTACTCTAGCATTTGTGGAGCCCAAGAGTTTTGCTGACACAAGAGTTATACAGGTTCCCCCAAAGTAGTGCAGTCATTTGCTGTTACCACAAGGCATGTGATTTTTCTTCTTTCCCTTCAGTTTAATATATGTTAAAATTTTTAGTTGAAAGGAACTAGAAAATGGCAAAGGACAGGAGAAGCATAGTCCTTGTCTCTAAATGGATTTCAGCATATTCTGGGAGCACATGAAGTAAAAACTTTCAGCTGGTCTAAGCTTCACACTTGTCTTGTAGGACCTTTTAACTTTTGTTTCATCTTGCTCTAGTTTCCTGGGGGACAAGGCATACCATTGCTTCATCTGTTGGTTTTATACAGCATTTTATTTGAAATTTTCACATCTCTTAAATCTTGGACCATTTATGCTCCCTTTATGATAATATTTTAGCTCATCAGTGTCTTCATTTCATACATGCAGGTCTCAGTCAATTAGTGTGGAGTCTCTTAGGAAGCCTCATGGAGAAGGTGCTTGGTCTGTCCCAGCACCCTAAAAAAAGGAGCTCCCTTCATTTCTATTCACCCCCTGTTCAAGAAGATACTGGAAACCACACAATTTGTTCCATTTCTTTCTCCTCTAAGAAATACTAAGAGGAAAGAGCATTGTCCCACTGCATCTGTGAGGCAGATCAGTGCTAAGCAGAAGAAATACCACAACAGCCAAACACTGATTTCTGAGGTGCTTTAGGGCTGCAACTAGTATTGTACAGTGATCACGTGCCGAGTCTTTATTCAGGGAAACTAGATAATCTGCATTGCAGCTTCAAATGGGAGAAGCTCTGAGGCACCTGCTCCTTACTTGTCTGATAGAATAGAGAAACTTGATACCAAAAAAAAGAAGGAAAGAGATTGGCCCCAGATACTGACCATCCCTGGAGTATGTGTTTGAGCAGTCAGACTATGATAAGAGCCCCCAAAATTCACTGTGGGCTGCACAAGAGGGAAGGTTTTAAGCAGATTTTTTTTGCCTTCTCCAACAGATGTGTTGACAATCCTTAAGCATATGGCTCTTGTTCACAGAAGTTATTTGCCCTCAGCTTTAATGTAATTTACAGGCATTTTCCTAGTCCCCATTTCTCTCATTTCTTAAATGTATGTGTTTCCTCAAGAGAAAATGGTAATAATCCTCTGAAACAAAAAATTGATGGAATTTAGTCTAGTCAAAAGCAATCAAATCCTTCAGATTTGAGTTTTATATGCTTCATTTAAATTATTTGCTAATGAACAGACACAGAAACACAGACCAGTGTTGGTCAAAGGGAATTCACTTTGGTTTTTTCCTCTCTTCTCTGTTGGTGCCCACGCTATCTGACAGAAGTGGGTGGTTTTTTACTTGTTTTTTATTACTTTTTTAATCAAAGACATTATTGGATTCTTATTGCTCTGTGGAGACAGATTGAATAATCTAAGGTGCTTCTGTTTGCAGCATATAAAATTATTCAAGTTAACATCACAGATGCTAAGACACAAGGAATGCATAACAGAGTCTGGAAATCTCTCTTCCCCCACAGCAAGAATGTTCTTTGTACTTTGAGGCCCCAAGAGTGTGAAAACTTGTCTTTGGTGGGTCTTAACATTGCAAAGGCAGGTTATTTGTAGGTTAGAGCTTCAAGGTTTACCCACAGAGTGAAAAAGTTGCCTCCTAGTTTCCTTACTGGATCTTGTCAGCTCCAGAGACTGCACTTTCTGAGGGTTCACTGAGTAATCTGATGTGTTTGACAGCCCAAAAAAGCATCAAGACAAAAGTGATCTTAACTGTTTCATAGCTAGGTAATGAATAAGAGCAAAAAAAGTATGGTGTAGACATAATGTGCCTTCAGTACATCATCAACAAAACTGACTTTAAATGTTCACTTTTTGTAAGATAATGCAACGTTCTAACAGAAAGGAAAGAAAGTCTTTATGATTGATACACTAAAGTAGGGCTCAGGAGACAAGCTAAAAACTTAATTGTTTCTGCAGCTTTTATGAGTGTGATTCATCTGGTATAACTTTACCTACCTGTGAGTTAAGTGTTTAATCTACACTGGTTATTCAAGGCCCTTCTGTGGGACAGACAGGTATTTCTAGTTCACCCAGCCTATCCCAAATGACGACTCTTTATTACTTTCTTATGACAAGAGAGTGTGAGTCTCTTTCTCTCCCTAAACACATAATTTAGATTAATTCATCTCACCCACCTTCCTCATTGCTTTGACATTGTAGCAGCAAGGACATTTGCTCCACTTTTTCCCCTCTGGCAGAGCCTTTGGGGATGCATACAGTATCACAGGGGTGCATACACATGACTAGCTATGTACAAAGCCCAGAATAAAAGCCTGCAATAAAATGGATGGTAGTTACATTTTGTATTTGCGTGGTCGTTCTTCTTTTTCTAATCTTCCGGTCTTTGAATGAACTTCATACAGTGTCCTAGAGCATAGTGCCTTCACTTAGAATAATTAAACTTACTCTTAGAACATTTGGGGCCCAGAACAGTAAGCTGTTATATGACAAAATTACTGAGTAATTCTTGTTTGTTCAATGATGGACTTTGAGGTATGTGGCAAAATCCCAAAAGCCTGGTTAGCTGATGAGCTAGGGTTGCTAGGTTGATTGACAAACTTCTGAGAAAGTGTCTGATCCCACACATATTGGTTTGGTATTGTATTTGCAAATAATAGCACAATACTGAATTTTGTGATCTAGTATTTGCAGTTCTAGACTCATCAACACTTCCCATGAACAATTATACTATTAATGTCTTGAACAAGGTTGGTCTTGTTGGTCTCATTTTCTTTTTTCCTCCTCCTTGCAACTAGCCCTGTTGTGCTCCACATGATTGTAAGCTGTTCCGTGATCAAGTAAAATAAACAAACTATGGTCTTAATTTTGCTTTGTTTTTTTCTCCTTTCAGTTGCTGCATCAACTGCTAATTCCACAGCTGGTGCGGCCATGAATTCTTTGACTTCTCTGGGTACTCTCCAAGGATTGGCTGGAGCCACTGTTGGACTGAATAATATTAATGCACTAGCAGGTACCGTAAACAGTGAGTATTTATTGCTGTGGTGGACAGCCTTCCCCAGTAATCATGCCACAAAAACTATCAATTGTAAAGTGATAATATGATTTTTAATCTCTACACCAAATAAGGGGGTCAAGTTGATCCAGTTCCATTCATGGTACACATGTAGTTCTGGAGTCTTTTAGTTTCACACAGTTTGCACTGCAAAGTGAATTTCCTTGGGTCCCTGCATAAAGGCTCCTCTTCTTGCAGTACATATGGAAGGTAAAAGAATTGTCACCAGGGATTTGGGTTGTCTAGGTTATAGGAGAGGCTCTATTTTCATTGAGGGAGTCTGACAACAAGTATATCACCCCAATGTACAAGACCTCACTCAGAAATGTAGTGCTAAGAAAGATGTTTGCCATGAAGGCAGTCCTTTAAAATGTCTGTAAGAATTATCTAATTGACTTGAGAGCAACATGCTTTAAAAATGAAGGCAAGTCTTTGGCTTTTAATTGGCAAGTACAGGAGAACATGCAGTCAGTCACCTGTAATGCCAGAGCACACACACCTATCCTATGATATCTTACACAAACCCTGGCATCTCCAGCTAAGCAGATGCCAGTAGTTGTTAGAACATTCTTCCTTGTTCTTTGCCTTGGTCAAGATTTTCTTGAAGAAGGATTTTTTTTTTTTTAAATTTTTTTCTGCTATGAGGACTTCACCTTTGCCTGTAGTGGAAGAGATTTGCCCAGCTGCATTTTTCCCCCTCCCTCTTTTTTTTTCTTCAGCTGCTGTTGCTCCTTGCATTTTCTATTGCAATGCAAGGAATCTATTTGGTCATTACCAGTCCATGACCCATCATAATGTACCCTCAGGAATGGATGTCCTCCTCAGTATCTCTTGCTCACTCTGATGCTCTGCATGATGTCCTTTCTGTCACTGTTATTTGGCTGCTCACCCAATTTTTTTGTTCTGTGATCTCTGGTTGGCATTGTTGGGAGCTGGGAAGGAAGGGGGCTTATGGATGTCCATGTAGCAATGTTGAATGGTTGCATGGGGTCTTGTGTAAAACAGGACTTGCTTCTGGCAAGGACATGTGCATTTCACACAAAACAACCTCTGTGTTAATACAACTCAAGGACAGCTTAGGAAAAGTGAGAATTACGTCCCAAAATGGCAGATGTTAGTTTCCTTTCTTATTATTCCATTAATGTCAAAGCAAGCCACTGGAAATAGCAAGCATGAAAAGCTAACTCACCTCCTCTCCTCTCATGAGCTCTTGTAGGAAGAGATTTACCCTGTCATTAGTAAGAAATCATTAAATGTCCTTTCTGATTAATAGTCATTATGCTTCACTTGGTTTATAAAAAGCCACAATATCAAGAGCAAAATATGGAATCCCACTCTTCCCCTCCCACAAGTACTAAGAATCCAGGCACACTGGAGCACTCCAACATAATGTACCCCTTCATCAAGACCAAGCAAGAGTGAATCTTGTGAGCTCTTTGCCTGGGAACCCCTCTCTTGCACTCCTTTTAGCACTCCTTGCTAGGCTGCAAGTAAAGGGTTTACATTTTCCCAGCAAGTATTTTGAGGTGATGTGTGTGCAAACTTATCTGCATGTGTCATTTGAAGTATTAATGATGTATTCACAGCCTGGTACCAAATTTCAGTTTGTTTTAAGTCACCATTGCTTCCATGGACTTGTAACGACAGTGACTGCAGTTCCAAATCTTCTTCATGGATGTTTTTATGGATATGTGTATAGTGCTTACAAAATGTATGTGGGTATGTCTGTCTATGTATATACATACATGAAAGAGAGCTAAGGAGGGGAAACTGCTTCCCCATGACACAGCTCAGCATTAGGACACTTTCTCTCAAAAGGGTGACACTGATTATCACTTTCTGGTACTCGTGATGCTGATGATAGTGAAGCATTGCTCAAATTACAATAACTTCCCCTGTCTATTTTAATGACAATTTGGGGCTTTTCCTGATGACCATGTCTGACTCAGTCATTCACACTCAAACCTGCCTGGGAGTTTGCCTTGGGGAAACCTCACGTTCAGTAAGTCGGATATTTCACACTGACATGGCTTATGCCATGGTCATAAGCACTCCAGTAAAAGATATTCACTGGCCGTGGACATTCCTGAAGTAATTATGCAGCAAATTGGTAACTGAGTGACATGCTTCTAATAAGGGAAATAGAAAATCCAAAGCACAAAGCAGAGTTTAACCCAAAAATCAGTCAGAAGGTGGCACTGGGCTTGGGCATTGATTTATATAGAGGTTCAAAAAGATGCTTTTCTGCCTAAGCCATGTCCTGCTCTGCTTGTGAGAATCACATGGAGAATGTCTTCCATGCTGAGCTCACTGGAAGACTTTTATCTGTTTTCTCGATCCTGTCTGGGTCTGTGTAAAGAAGCTGGGCTATGGAGGCTGATAATGCTGTCATTGTAGAGAGAAGCATTTTAAAAAGATGTCTGGAGGCCTTCAAAAAAGTGGACTATGGAAAGTTTAACTATCTCCAGATTTCCAGGGTTCAGTCTTCCCTCAGTTAGTATTGAAGCACCTAGAACTTTAAATGGCAAAACATTAGACTGTCTGCTTTGAGCATGTAAATTTAAGAATTCTAAGTAACAAAAAGAATTATGAGGAAAAATTACTAAAGAGGGAGGAAGCAGTTCTTTGCAATTAAGAAAGAAGACCATGCTTTCAGGATACTGGACAGCTATGGCTCAGTATTTGTGTGTGACCCCAGGGCAGTCACTTAGCCTTTCTGACCCCTTATTTACATCTGTAAAACAGAGATAAAACTATTAATGACAGATTTGAAGGTGCTTGAAAAGCACTTTGAGAGACCTTTGGACTTGCCAAGCTTTGTTGCTTCTGTATTATGTAGAGAAACTCAGAAAAGTAGAAGGCTATATATGAGAGCCTCCAAAAGGTTATTTCACAGAAGGGAGGAAGAGACCAGAGTTCAGTGTGAGACAGAGGTGCATTGATAGAGATAATAAAGAGATGGCAGAGATGTGTAATGGCATCTGGGCCTTGCCGATTTCATAAAAACGTAAGAACAGAAAAAGTGTTGGGCACTTTCTGCAGCTGTGTTTTGCTCAGGAGGGAGGTGTATGCCCCACGTGGGCTGTGGCAGAGTAGCTGTGCCCTTCCCAGGGGCAGTGCCGTGGGCTGGGTTGTCTGGCTGGTGGCTGATCTGGAATCGCTTGGTGGGAAAGTGCTATTGATTCCAGGGGAAAGGAGGGGGAGGAAGCTGCCCACTGCAACACAAAGCATGTTTATCTAATAGGCAAATGACTCACGAAAGATAACATGGTATCCTAATGCTACCTCTGTTATCAAGTTATTTCAACACTAATAAAAGAGATACAAGCTGCTTTATCAGGAGCCTTTACTTTAACCAGCCCTGTGTGTACACCCAGGCAAGCAGTGACACAAACATGCATACAAAAACATCAGAGCAGACTAAGGTCAGCCTCAGGATTAAATTATTTGTAGTAGTAATATTTAATACATAATATCTAATATATTATATATTATACATAATTTATTATAAAATTCAATATTGATGTTGTTGTTATTATTCAGTATTATAATATTTTGAATGCTGTCTATCATTCCCCCTCCTGAACTGAGAAGGGGAGAGAAAATATAACAAAAGGCTTGTGAGTTGAGATACAGGCAGGGAAAGATCACTTACTCACTACCATGACAAGCAGAACACACCTGACTTGGGGAAATTAGTTTAAATTATTACCACTCAAATCAGAGTAGAATAATGAAAAATGAAACCAAATCTTAAAAACATGTTCTCCCCACTCCTACCTTTCTCCCAGGCTAAACTTTATTCCTGAATTCTCCACCTACTGTCCCCCAGTGGTGCAGGAGGATGGGGAATGGGGGTTGCAGTCAGTTCATCACACATTGTTCCAGCAACTCCTTCCTCCTCAGAGCTGGACTCCTCACACTGTTCCTCTGCTCCAGCATGGGATCCCTCCTACAGGAGAGAGTTCTTCACCAGCTCCTTCAGTGTGGGTCTGTTTCCACAGGCTGCAGTGCTCCACAAACCGCTCCAGCGTGGGTCTGTTCTGTGGGTGTTTTCCTTCAGGAACAGGCTGCTCCAGACCATGGGGTCACAAGTCTTGGCAGCAAACCTACTCCAGTGCAATCCTCTCCACAGGTCCTGCCAGGAGCACTGGCTTCCCACAGGGTCACAGCCTCCTTTGGGCATCCACATGCTCTCGTGTGGGCTCCTCCATGGGTTGCAGGTGGATCTCTGCTCTCCCACTGACCCCCATGTGCTGCAGGGCTCAGCTGCCTCACCACAGCTCCATCAGGGGCTGCAGGGCAATCTCAGCTCCAGAGCTTGAAGCACCTCTTGCCCCTCCTTCTCCACCGCCTTGGTGTCTACAGAGCTGTTCCTCTCACACTTTCTCACTCCTCTCTCCTCTAGCTGCAGTTGCCATTGCACAGGGTTTTTTCTCCTTCTTAACCACATTACCCCAGAGATGCTGCCAGTGTCACCGATGGGCTCAGCCTTGGCCAGTGGTGAGTCCATCTTGGAACCATCTGGCCTTGGCTCTGTAGGACATAGGGGAGGCTTCCAGCAGCTTCTCACAGAAACCACCCCGTATCCCCACCACTACCACACAAACCCAATACAGTTTTATAACTGGAACCATTATACAAGAAACCCAGGTCTGTTGAGCTCTGACAGAGATTTTTGTTCAAAGCAGTGGCAGCCAGTATCTCCCATCAGGGTACAGCAATGCTCTGAAGTGGGGTGGAGGGGAAAGAGAAGTCTTCAAAGTGAGACATTTTATTAAGGAAAGGCTAAGACTATCACATCTCTGTCAAGTGTTTAGTCACACAAATTATAGTAAGATCAAAAGGTATAATTTATGCAGTACAATTCTCTTAATTGGCACAGACTCTGGTGGAGGCAAAAAGGTGCCACTTGAGCAATTGTCCTGATTATTGGAGACTCATAGGAATATGCTTTTCAAATCTATATAAGAGGTAGAAGGATACTGGGGTCAGCATCTTTATCCTCCTCTATCAATGCTGGATAATTCCCTGCAGTATTCTTCCTATCTCTAAATTACTCATGTGATAAGGTTTTTGCCATCTTCCTTGAAGATTGTTTCCCAGTCTAATAGATTTCATTATTAATTTACTATAAAGTGTCCTCTGCTTAATTTCCCCACTTTTCCCCAATTTACATACTATCCCTTATTATTGCTGTTAAATTAAGCCCTTTCCTTCTCTTTACTGTTCCTTCCTTTGGGCTCTTAATATTACACCACCGGTCACATCTTCACCCACCATTTTGCCAATCAAAACATTACACAGACAATGTCTAAGAAATGATTGCTGGTGATTCTGGGTGCCCCGTTTTTCTAGTGACTGATCTTCTTTACCTCAAGGGGTCTGATTAAGCCCTTTAAATTGTTTGTGAGTTGTTCACCCAGACACTGGGGAGCTGGGGTAGCTAACTGTGTGGAAAACATGGCCTGACTCTCAGCCCTGATGGGCTCTCAGTGCTCAGGTTGACACAGGTTGGGCGTATGGAAGATGAGCAAGGCTCTGAAAACTGCCATGCTTTCAACTCCCAACAGAAAATTCACTTTTTCTGGATATCCAAAAGACATGCTAGCACTGTTAACTTCAACATAACTCATTTAGGAGCCATGCTGAGAAATAGAAGCAATGGAGGGAAGCTGTAGCTCAGGAGTTTGTCCACCATCAAATCAGAGTAGTACAACTCCTTATGCAGCCCACACTGTTTACAAGGATGAGGGATGCCATTTTCTGCACAGCTAGCAATCCCATCTGAAATTTCCTCTTTAACAGCCATCCCAGTTAAATTACTTTGTTACTTATCAGGATATAGAATTGCTGTAAGTTAAAAAAAAATAAAGTGACTCTGCTTCCTGTGTGAAGAAAAACATTGCTAGAAACAAACACTTCTGTTTCTTCATGAAAGATGCCTAGTCTGAATGAAGTATTTTTAGTCACTCTGGATTTGCTGCTGTTCATCTCTTGTGCAGTAACTGGAGTAACTAGAGGAGGAGGGTGGAAGCAAAGATCATTGCAGTCCATCTTTCTACTACAAGCAGAAGGGACAATCATAATTGTAATTGTTATCGTACAATTGTAATTGTACAGAGGGTTATCATAGAATCATTTAGCTTGAAAAATACCTGTTCTGAAATGTGGTTAATCAGGGTTCTCTCCTCACTCTGTACAAGCAAAACACTTCTGATATGTTGTGGTCGTGGCCTGTTGCTGAAGACCCTGGTCAGAGAGAGCAGGTTTCCTCGCAGACCGCTTTTCCCAGGGGCCAGCTCGCAAGGTCAAACAGGTCCCACGCTGCCAGCCTCAGACACCCACAGCAGAAGCACAGGTGTCAGGAAGGATGAGCAGAGAGGCTCTTAGGAGCACCGAGCTGTAGTACTTGCCAGTAGCAGGCTGCATGCAAGTCCATTTGACTGTGCAACCCGTGTGCTGAAGTGATCCTGATGCCAAAGTCGTGTTTCTTTGTCCTCAGTCCCATTTGGTGAAGTGCCGAGCTGCATGCACTGCTGTCGTTGTCAGTGTCGTATAATACCAACGACTTTCGGAAAGCACTAATGAACAAGTGCAATTTCTTTTCTCTATTGTTGGGTTTTTTGTAAAGTTGCTCAAATGCTCTCAGGTATGGCGGCCCTGAACGGAGGACTCGGCGCAACAGGCCTGACGAACGGCACGGCCGGCACGATGGACGCGCTCACCCAGGCCTACTCAGGAATCCAGCAGTATGCGGCCGCCGCGTTGCCCACCCTCTACAGCCAGAGCCTGCTGCAGCAGCAGAGCGCCGCGGGCAGCCAGAAGGAAGGTAAGTGCCCACGCCGCCAAACCCAGCCCAAGGTGTCCATTTCCATGGAGGCTTCATGGAAGGCCTCGAGCAGTCTAATCTGTGATTTCTCTTTCCTCCAGTTCTCTCCTGCTTAGCACTGTCACCTCCTTTAACCTCTAACGTGTTTCACTTTATAACCATCTGTCCTTCAAGTTATATTTTGCCACACATCATTCCTTATATAAAAATGCGGCATTAAACACACGATCTCCACCATGGTATGGCAAAGGCACTTTATTGCAAAAATCCAGGGTTCTTAAACTGTTAGCTTGTTATGAGTTTACATACTTGTGAGGCACAACAAGTGTGCTTAACCAACCGCCACAGACCACGATAGGCACAGGCATCAGATGGAACCAACCACGAGCCTCACGGTGTGCACACTTACTGGTTCTAATAATTGTTTTACAATTATGAACTTGTTTTTCACCTCTAGTTTAGCTGAGTCATTCCCAGAATGCTTTTCTAGTTTGCCAAAGGAACAGAAGTGAGCAAGGATTTTACAAGTGTAACAAGGCCTTCATTTTGTAAAGCCTTTCTGCTCTGCAACATAAAAGCATTTACCAACTACCATATAGAAAGGTGCTGTTAACAAAAATCATTCCTCTGTGGATGCAATTTTGTCTTCTGGTTTCCATTTTCTGTCAGAGTGGAGCTAATCTGATTAAGTTTAAAGTTTTGAGCTAATGACAAGATCCGTTTTCTCTATGAGTGGTTCTTTGCTTAATTGTGGGTCTTGTGGGGAAGCAGCTTAGTGAATGATTGCCCCCCTCTCCCCACACCAACAGCAAATAAACCTCAGGAAGTTATTGCTAAGAATAAATTAATACTAATTACAAGGTGTTTAGGAAAATGAGGTTACCCTTTTCCCCTCTTCCGTTCCCCTGCATGCTCCCAGGCATTTTGGGGGGGTTGCTTCTGTTTTCATTGCTTTCTCCTGTCCTAATTTCCAGATAACTCTACAAAGACAGGAAAATACTGCATGCTTTCTAAGAGTGTATCTGTGTTGTCAGTACTGTTCTTGCCAAGGATAAGCTTTGGAAATAAACATAGTATAATATCCTCAAGAGAAATCCTTTTTATCCTCTTTTGAAATAGTATCTTGCACTGTTGTGGGATGTGTTTCCTAGGAAGACAAATTTGGCATTTCCCCCAGATGGTTATTGTATAGGGACACTGGAGTGAAAATGTATATTTTCTCTGAAGTCTTTTCTTCATTTGCTGCTAAGAGCTTGGATTATTTAAAATGAAAGGGGTTTTTAAAATTCTTTTTTCTCCTTTTTTTTTTTTTTTTCTGCATTTATCTTTCACCTCAGGCCCTTTGCTTAGTGACAATAGAGTATTTGACACCAGAAAAGAATTGCTTATTTGGTGTCATTGCAAGATACATCGTGAAGGACAGTTGGATTTTTTTCTAACTGTTTTAATTTTTTTTTTTGTTTAGAAACATTCAGATCAACTTTAGGCTTATTTTTTATTGTTATGAAATGCCAGAATCCTTTTAAAAATACAGTATTTTTGTTACATATCTTGTATCTCTTAGTAAGTGGTTAAGTTCAAGTGAGTAAATTCCACTACTGAATACTGGCAAAAATGTTTTGTCTCTTACCATGATTTCTGATGGAATGGTGAAGAGTCTGGAGTGGCTGAGGATAAACAAGTACCAGAGAAAATTGCTATATAAATATTAAATGCTGAAGCACAGTTAACTGCCTCATGCATATGCTTTTAAATATTATTTATTATGGTTTTTCCCCTACTATTTGAAAGAATATTATTTGCTGGGAATTATAGTTTATTTGTGACAAGAAGAAAAAAAGTTTCAGGTGTCAAGTTTTTTTCATTTTTTTTTTCCCATCTCCCCAAAAATTTCTCTTTTCTTTCTTTTTTTTTCTTTTTTTTTTTTACCTAACTCATTTATCCCCTCATTTTGGGCAAACTTTGCTACCTTTTCCTTCAGGCTGAGAGAGAGCAGCCAGCCTGATTCTATTGCAGAAGGAACTCCATAAATCTGATGAGCACTTTCCTCTTCCTCTCCAGAAAAACAAGGACATCACCTCTGAGGCACACTTAGGTTCCATTAAGCAAGGGAATACTTAATCAGGTTATTCTAGGTGTGTTTTTAGCAGAAATGCTTGTTCTCTTTGTGTACCTCTTATGCTCCTGGAGCCTGTGCAGGGAGGCCACATCTGGCTCCATCATATCTCGTACTCAACCTGGCATCCACTGCTCGTTTCCAGTATGTTGCTGTAAAGGGGGAATTGAGATGGGGAAAAAACAACCTATTAGTGGTAGGACAAATGTTTTAACCTACAACTTTTAAAATCTCAGATTTTGTCTGTAGGAAAAATATTCAAAGCACCTTTGAGCTTACACCTTTCTTTGCAAACTGAACTTAAAGCTACTTTAATTTCAACTCAACGAATTAATTTTGAACTATTTTAAAAGACTTGCTTTACAAAGGTTCTTCCAGGAGACAGAGCTTTCTATGGGGAATTTCTATTAAAAAAAAAAAAAAAAAGCAAGCTCATTTTGAAATGAGTCAGTACAAATCTAATTCGGAATGTCTTTCTCTCTGACTTCACTGACTTCCAAGTCATAAGGTGTGCTTTGTCTTATTATTTTTAATTCCTATCTCCACCATTTTCTTGCCCTTTGAGTTTAAATCTGTGGTACTCAAATCTGAGCTCACTTCATTCCATTTCCATAAGTTCCTGCAACTGGAATTAAATTGACAAACCCATGCTGGTGTTTGAAGCAGCAGAGGACTCCTTGTACAGTTCTTGGGGTATTTTGAGAGCCAATACGTTTTGTACCTGTTTTCCTAACCCTAATTATACTGGAGACACTTATGTAAATTGAAGAAAGGATGAATTTAACTACTTCTGTAGGAGAGTTATGAAATAAACACTTTACTTTCCAAAGTAAACACTTTTCATGATGGGATGCTCTAAAGAGCTGCATTTCAGCTGTGCTCCTTTGATGATCCACTTGCTTTTGTTCCTTCAAAGTTGGAAAGTGAAATGCTTTCTGACCATCAGCTTCAGTAAGTATTACAGAAAAACAGATTAAATGTAGCACTTGCAATAGCTGTTTTCATATTCTCTTTTAAAATGTATTTCTTTTATTTTCCTAAAGGTCCAGAAGGGGCAAACCTCTTTATTTACCACCTCCCCCAGGAGTTTGGAGACCAGGACATTCTGCAGATGTTCATGCCTTTTGGAAATGTTATCTCTGCTAAAGTCTTCATTGACAAACAGACCAATTTGAGCAAGTGCTTTGGTATGTCATATTTAATAAATCAAATAGTAAAAACCACATGCACTATACTGAAAAGGGGCTAGGAAAGAAAATTAACAGCAATGTAAGAAATGTCATACTGGAAACTCATTCCAAAAATAATGGCCTGTTAATCCTCAAATGAGCAGGAAGATACACAGACAAACTACTTCTAACTAAAAATTGGATATGAAAAAAACAATAATAATCTTCCAGTCTGACATCTCGCATGAATGTGTCAAGTACATGAAACTAATTACACCCTATGTGGGGGAATGCCATTTAGTATAGTATTAAATTGCCTTATTATGGATACCTAATTATTCTCTATTGTATAGCTGAGCCACTTAAAAAAGCTCTATGTTTAACCCATTACTTCTGCATTACAGGAATTGCTTTCTTCTGAATTAAGTACAAGATTTTGCAATTAGTGACTGAATGGTGTGTACATGTAGTTCAGAAGATTTTGCAGACAGTTGATGTCTAGACATGCAGCTCCAGCTGTTGTGGGTGGGTTCCAGTGTTTTATGGAAGGTGGCATCTCCCTTGCCTTAGGGCAGAGATGAAGGCATCTCACAAATTCAGTGTCTCAAGTTTCCCAGAGAATACTTTGAGCTGTCAGAAAATTAGATCACAGCAGAGGAGGAGATGATGTGTTGGTATAAAAATAGTTTTAGGGTTGATTAAGAGGGCTGATGTCTTTGGAATAGCACAGATGCACCAGTTCAGTGCTTTGATGGAGTGGAGCAGAGAATGTAAGTGAGTGGTAAACTTTTAGAGCATTGGTCTAATAATTAGGGTCTTATATAAGACACAGGGAGGATTTAGGAGGAGAAAAGAATCTCTTAAACAAGAGTTTTGTAAGGGTTGGCATAAAGTATTGGAGTTTCCTTAAAAGTGATAATTCATTCCTGGAGTAAAGGAATGCAACTCTATATAAGACAAAAGGGGATTGGATAGCACACTTGCAAAATTGATTCAGTTCACAGAAAGAGTGTGGCATTCTTTCTGCATTTTACCACAGTCTTTCAGTTCATTTTTGAAGCATTCACCCTTGTAGGCTTTACAAAAAATTATTCATGTCTAGACCAGTATAGTGCAGCCTATGTCTGCAATGGGTTAAAGCACTCCCTGAGGCTCTTGCAAATGTGAAAAGTGGAATTGAAATGGACTCCCCATTGATCTGGAGCCAGTTCTGTTAGTATGTTGGGGTTACAAAATCGTTGTTGAGGTCTCCAAGAATCTTGATGAAATGGCAAATCAAGCTATGTTAATTGAAATGCAGCAATTGTGGTGACTGCTGAAAGAATATAAATTAGTTTGGGCAGGTGGCTCAATTCATCAGCTCATTTCTCACACTTGCTTTTTGTGTGTTTCCTTTTACTCTTTGATTACCTTCTTACACCTTTGCCTGAGTTTGTGGGACACAATTGCCTAACTTAGAGTGATGCACCAAGGCTATCTTCTTTGAGGGAAAATAGAGCTGTCAACACCCAGTGGATGGAGAAATCCTCTGTCTTTTTGGTTTTAGGCAGCTTTCACTGGTATTTCCATTTCTCATTTTTCCTTCCCAGATATTCTGCCATCAGGGAGGGAGTTCTGCTTTAAAAACAAAAAGTAGAAGTGGCAGATGAAGCTGAGTTTTCTGATTCACTGGGTGACTACTTGGTGATGCTGCAAATCACAGGCAAAGCCAGAATTAGTCCTGCTAGCTTAATGTACTGGCATAGTCTGTATGTACCTCCTCAGCTTTATTAGCAAGAATCATCTATTTGTTGTTTCGGTTGCATATTTGTGTTTTTAAAAGCTTGGTACAGTTTGGGTTAGGTTTTTTTATTTGTTGGTTTTTGGCCCATAGTAATAGTAATAGTAATAGTAATAGTAATAGTAATTAATAGTAATAGTAATAGTAATATTTTGCACATGCTTAGGGCTTCCTACTCTGGAGTTTCCAATCTCCTGCCCAAAGGAGGAGGAAGTGAAATTACAGATGAGAACAGGTTAATCACCCAAAAGGTGTAAAGATTGTCCAAGTCTGTCCACTGGCAGAAACGGGAAGGGAAGGTGCATTCTGAGTGAGTCACAAGGCAGTGATATGCAGTGATGAACCTTTGTGTAAAACTGCTTCTCAAAATGAAAAACTCCTTCTCTGTGCAAATAAAGGACTTTGGCATATTTTCTTTTCTTGTCCAACCCAAAATGAATGGTCAAAGGATTAAATGGTGATGAGGATGACAGGACAGTGTGTTTGCATCTGGAAGTGCTCATCCATTAGTTCTCGTGGGCTCCACGGGCTTTAGTTGATTCAGCAGTCAAAGGGTTTCACTCTTCAAGATTATCTCTTGCCTTTCATAAACCTTAGAATAAGAAAAATGAGATATATAAAAGTAAGGCAAAGGGGGGGACCCAGTTACATCAGTGCCGAAATGCAGTTGGCCTCATAGCAAAATTGCTACTCAAATTATTCAAAATATTTATGCTGATTATAGAGATACCCAAAGATCTAAAACAAAAATCAGAGCTGTCATGACAGGGTCTTTGAAAATTGATAAGAAACATCATCCCAACCTCATGTAACCTGTGTTTTAAAATTCAGACAAAAAATGATGAATGGGTGCAATCAGAAAAATACAAATAAAGGGAAGGAATGCCAGATTCCTCGGTAAGCTTTATAAATGAAGGTTCTCAATAAGGAGGAAGATGAGAGTGTAACAAGCTAATGTAGGTATTGCATTCTGTGTAAAGAGACAAATTGTGAATCAGAATAACAATTGAATGATAGGGGCTGATGCCAGCAATGCAGCACAGAGGTTGTATATTTGAATTGCTGTCTGAGTCAAAAAAGCTGTTAAAAACACACAGAATGAGGTGATTGGTCTCACCTCCCTGGAAGGTAAGGTAAGCATAGCCTGAGCTAATTGTTCTTCTGTCATCATTGGAGGTGACTAATTTGGTGACATGGATGATGGGTGGAAAAGCTACTCTGGTTGTGCTTCCTTCTCTTCATTCATCATCCGTAGATGGCATCTGACTAGTTTAGATCACTTGCTTCATTTCCAGGTGGATGAAACTAGGTAAGAAGGAAAGGAACTACAGCAATGATAAGTTCATAGCAGTAATATGCACTTAAGAGAATAAAGTGAGGGTCAGAAAAGCTGTAGAGGGAAATGCTGAATTGTCAAGGTAGGTAGGAGTAGCTGCATCTCAGTTGAGAGTATCTGCCCTGATGGGGCTACAGCCGCCTCCCAACTCATGGTAGTTCCCTTTGCTATCCCTGAGACAATCCTAGAGCTGATAGGAGGTACAGGACAGAGAGCTAAGATAATGATTGGAGTCATGTGAACAGACAGGATCTCCTAGAACAAAATAGGGGGAAGGAAGGAAAGAAGGGAGTGATGAAGCTCCTCAGGATATGGCAATTACTTTAAGAGGGAATTATCTCGGGAAGAAAGTGACAAGAGTTACTAAATCCAATGAAGATATGGAGGAACATTTATTATCCCTTAAGGAGGTAGCAAATAATCAACAACATGGATAGAGCATATTGGCTTTGGCCACGAGAAGGTCTGCAGAGATTTAAATGAGAGGCGGTTTTGAGTGGAAAGAACAGAAGTTAGCCTGAGTATTCAGAGAAGAGTTTTAACTTAAATAGCTTGGTGGAGTTGATTTAAGCCCCAGGGATGGTCTGTGAAGGAGAGCAGCTGGACAAGGACCAGATACCTTGATAAGGGGGGAGGATTTTTTTGCAATGGGGAAAGTGTAATAACATTTCTGGAATTGGAAGAGGGCAGCAGTGCGAGAGAATAGGTTAGAGTAACGAAAGAGAGGTTATGAATCAAAAAATACACAGACACCAAGCACAAATGAGTAAAACTGGTTGGTGAAAGAGAGGCACCGAGAAGCCTGTGTGTTAGGACTGAAGACAAAGGGTGTGGCATCCACACTTTAGGAGAGTGAAGGGATATGTGTTAAGGCAAATTCAAATGGAAAGAAGAGGGAGCATTTCAAAGCAGATGCATAACAGCAGGCTGAGTACAGTAATAATTAGCCTGAGCTGAGGCAGAGCAGCAGTTAGGCAAGCTTTGCAATTACAAGTGGGAGGCCCAGATATGAAAATGAACTTTGAGCTTCCAGAATAAGGGAGATTTGAGTATATTATGAACAGAACATTTTCAGTCTCCCAGGGAAAAGAAATCTGAGCCAGGCCAGCCATTCTGAATTACCCGAGCAAGCGTTATCCTTCTAGGTAGTGCTCACAACCGAGGAGTAGAAGATCTGGAGTTCTCATCAAGCCCTGTCATTGTCTTTATGATGCTGCTTAATTTTGATGTTTGCGTACCCCTTTGGGGACCAAGAGATTGAATTAACTAACATTAAGGTACCCTGAAATCTTGAACTGGAAGGAGGTGTAAAAATAGAAAATACTAATATTGCAACTGTCCTAGGCCAAGCCGAAGGAGATGAGTGTTCCATAGCACACATGAGCTCACACCCAGGTGTGCAGTGGGTTTAGGCAGTTTGGGGGTTGATTCTGTAACCAGGCT